>JAEQBH010000390.1:0-105380 GCA_016808115.1 Tetrastigma voinierianum
TCCAGCTTTCAAAACAAAGCTTTTGTTCTCGAAAAACTCGCCTACTGAATTTCAAATACATTGGACTACCCTCCGAGGCGAATTGTTGGATATTTCTCCGAAACAGTCATGGGTCCGCCTCCGAGATGAACTGTTGGACAACTCTCCAAGGCAATTCTTCGGAAAATCTTCCTCGAAATTCCTTTCACAAACATTTTCATTTTTGTTTCATTTCATGTCATGCACTCACTCCTAATATTCTAGGGTGCCCTAGTGCATATGGAATGCATGATGCCAATTCCAAAACATTCATGCTAATATATTCACATGCATATATATTAACATAATTAAATCACATAAATCATGTTATGCAAATTTTCACTATCAATACACCAAAATTAGCTCACATGGGCTAATTAACAAACACAAGCAATTCATTTTGAATCACTTAACAAAACACATTTTCACACCAAAAATTTTGTGTCACTATTCACATGAATAGTGAAACCCTCGGGTTACTGTTCACGACCACACAAATAGGAATTTTCCACTCTGCCTAAAGTTATCGAGACTGGAACTCTACGCTTAAAACAAGCCTTTAACATTCCTAATAATTTTATACGGCTCTAGCCAAAGATTAACGTTAGCAGGAAAAGATCCTCACTCTTGAGTTGCCTGAACTCCACCAAATCGTGCCCACACGTAGTCTCTCGCCGCGAGAAGGGGAACTTTGCTTACTCCGTCGAGAACCAACGGTCTGATTGATCGAAAATCTAGAGAGAAGGTGCTCTCTCTCTCTCTAAAAAAATCAAAATCCAGCCACACACATTCTTGTTCCAGAAACTGCACATTTTGTGCTCATTTCATTTGGAGAAGGTGAACATTGTTCATCTTTTGTCCTTATTCTCATTAACAAATCAAAAATTCTCATCATGTCCCATTTTTTCACTATTTTGACACGTGGCTTAATCTAAGCCGTCCATTTCCATCATCTCTATAATCTTGCAACATGTGTCACAAGAGTACATGTAATAGGTGACTTTCGTTACATCACATGTCTCTCAAACCCGTTTTACGGCACCCGACACCCTGCCTCAAAACGTGGAAATTGGACACCTTAATTCGACGTGGTAGCTAGATTTCGCGAGACGATTCCAACTGAAACTCGCCTTCACATCCAAGATCTAGAAAAGTTTTGGATTTTTACCGAAATGACCATTTTACCATTTTTCCAAAAATTGGAATTTTCGGTCTTACATTCTCCCCTCTTTAAAAGGAATTTCGTCCCGAAATTCTGGACAATCACAACCATTCACATGCATATGCAACGTGCACTACCCCATGCATGTAAACTAGTCATTTAAGTACTAAACGACTAAACCACGTACCTTCATCCCTAAACAAGAAGGGATAGGTGGCCCGCATCGTGTCCTCGCGCTCCCACGTTGACTCCTCCACTCCACGGTGCTACCATAACACCCTCACCTCGTCAGCTTCCCTCCCCTTCACACGCAAAAGGCAATTTACGTCGCAAAACCTGATCTCGACTATCTATAATGCATACTGGTCCCTCCTCGAAGGTCCCATCAGTGTCAACCTCAATCTCTCCCTAATCCACTACATGAGCTGGATCTGGAGTGTACCTCCGGAGCATGGAGATGTGAAATATCTCGTGGACACCTGACATGTTGGGCAGTAAAGCCAACCGGTACGCTATAGTGCCTACCCTCTCGAGTATCTGTTTGATGTACCAAATAACATACACAAATTTATGACACTATTACCAAAGGACTATTGTCTAATCCCCGGCAACGGCGCCAAAAACTTGTTTGATGGACCAAATAACATACACAAATTTATGACACTATTACCAAAGGGCTATTGTCTAATCCCCTAGAACAAATAATTTCAAAAACTTGTTTGTTGACCAAATGACATTACACAAATTTACACACTATTAACACAAAGGACTATTGTCTAATCCCCGACAACGGCGCCAAAAACTTGTTTGTTATATTCCTTTACAATTATACTGATTAAAAACGGTTTCCTTAAGAGTAGACAAATTTCTTTCTGGTTTTGATCCAAGATTCTGCAAGTATACAGGTCGAACAAGTAATAAAGTGGATTTAAGTCCAGATATCGATCCCACAGAGATCTCAAGAATTTTCAATCAACTACCCCGATCACTCGTTTTTCTATACTATTTTGGACTATGATTGCAAATGATGTCACTAACAACCTTTAAAATAATGAAAGAATGAAAATTATAAAAACTTCAAGGAATAAAATGAAATACTGTTGAAAATCAAAGAAATAAAATAAAAAAATTAAAGAATTGGGATCGACGCTTAGCGCTTAAAGGGAGCTTTGAAAATACAACTGGCTGCGAAACATCAATTCCTCAGATGTACTTCAGAACTTTGCTTCATGAATATCGTGATTAGAATCCAGTCTGCTGAAGAAGGTAATGCCATATGGATCTCTCCTTAACGACACATTTCATCATCTAATCTTCTCTCGCTTCTTTCAAGACAAAAGGATTAGATAAACTACTTTAACTGGTGGTTTTCTTTTCAATACTTCATACCCAAAACATGAACTATAAACCTTAGCTCCTAAGACATAGGATAAGCGTAGGTTTACACTATACTGGTTTCTCATCCTCAAAATTGGAACAGTTCATTCTTTCCTTGATTAGATCTTTGCTAACACGGGATTGAACTTACTGCTCGAATCGAGGCGAACTCTCTGCTCATTTTAATTGACAAGTCATTCAACTCATTCTCGGTTACAAGTGAGAAGTAGATTTATCGATTAAAAATTCACAGAACCTATTAGATCCCCAATATTAGGTTTGCATACTCTGAGAAATTGTTCCAAGATCTCAGAATGCCTTCTCTGTGGTCACCAGAGGCCTCCCCGAAATCGCAGCATGAAACAACTTAATCTGCATAGGACTCTTTATATTTGATCATATACAAAATAAATAAAACCAGCAGCAAATTCCAATTTGAAGTTCGTAAGTCTCATAAATTTATGCAAAGATTGTTTCAATGTGCGCACTCAACTGGAGTCGGGTCTCTAAATTACTTCATTACACTAACGGAAGCTCCCCTCGATCAAAAGAACCATCAGAATCGAACCTGGACGTTCGATTCTGCACTTAGTTGACTTCAAACGAATCCAGACAAAGAATTTGAAGAAAATAACACTGCATTCACTTCAACTTTAACAACTAACATCCGCATCCAGAATTCAAATGAAAAAATTTTGCTCTCACCTAATCTAAAATGAATGCAAAACAAAGAAAAGAAACAGAAAATTAAAAAATAAACGAGCCTTAGGCTACCCGCACTCTCTTTCTCTCGGTCGCTAAGAGCCAAGCCTTCCAGAGTGTACCGCTATTTATAAGGTTCGAGCTGGGCCCATCCTCGATGCATTTTCTCGTGTTTTAAAATAATCGCCCATTAGTGTTCATGTCGCTTACTCCATTTGTGCTCGTGACTTGATTTGATGTCGCGACTCTCTCTTTCACGTCGCGACTTCACCGCTATGCTTCCGAGCTTTGATGTCGCGACTCAATCATACGGGCCGCGATTTCACCTTTCCATTGTGATCTCTTTGAGGTCGCCACTTCAATCATACGTCGCTAATTTCAATGTTATGCTGATGAGCTCAGATGTCATGAGGCTTTATTTTGTCTTGACTTGTCTCCAATATCTCTTGGGTCTGATGTCGCGACAACTAAATGATGTCGCGACCTCAATTCTTTACATCTGATGTCGCGACCACTGACTGACGTCACTTCACCTCTTACACTGATGTCGCGCTAATTAATCGACCGATGTCGCGACCTTCTTAATTGTTACCGATGTCGCTGACTCACCAAGGACGCCGCTTAATTTCTAATTAATGTATCGATGTTCGCACTACCGAAGGACGCCGCGAATTACGATTCTTGTGGACTGATGTCGCGAATTTCACCGATCGACGCCGCGACATCTTCCCCGATTTAGTGTTCGAGGTTCTATCCGTTCCGCACCACACCTCCCTCGCTTAGTCTCCTCAAAATTCTTTCGTTACAACCTCCATTTAGTGTCACGTCCTCCACGTCTACTGCTAAGTTTTCATTTCGTCGCTGACTCGGTCTGGTGTCGATATCATGTCTCCGCCTTTCACTAATTCATGGTCACCGACTTGAATCTTAGTTGCGAATTTCTTTTTCTTTGAGAAGGTTGTTCTTGCGGGCTTTGTAGACAAATTCTTCTCGTCGCGAATTTCATGGTGGCATCGCGACATCATTTATCTTCTTTTGGTGTTACGACATCGCAATGATGTCACGACATGAACTTCTTTTTTTGATTGCTTCTTTTAATCTTGACCAAGTCATTTCTTTTGTCTCAACTTCCTTCTCCAGGTCACGACTT
The DNA here is from genome assembly GCA_016808115.1 of Tetrastigma voinierianum. NCBI lineage: Eukaryota > Viridiplantae > Streptophyta > Magnoliopsida > Vitales > Vitaceae > Tetrastigma > Tetrastigma voinierianum. Next base: position 4,410 of record JAEQBH010000390.1, read on the forward strand.
CGCTTGTTCACTCTTCAGTTTCTTCTTCAAAGCCAAATTTGTTGATGTCATGACTTGGAGTTGCTGGAAACTGTACCGTCGCTTAATTTCCTAATTCCGCTTTGATTTCAGCTATGCCGCAGTTTCTTATGATTTTTGCCAAAATTTGATTTTCAGATTTTCAAGAATTGAATTTGAATTAATTATCCGTTTCCTGCATAATTCATCATTATTCCTATTATAGATAGAAAAATGGATTAAAATCTAATGAGCTTTGGACTCATCAAATTCCCCCAAACTTAAAATTTTGCTTGTCCCTAAGCAAAGAAAAGAAGAAATTGTTTGTCCTCAAACAACAGTTTTAGAAATTTTTAAGCACATTTTTCTGATTTATTCCACAGTCTTTCTCATTCCACTCTTCTGTTATGGAATTAAGAGATATCACTATTATTTCAAATTTCAGTTTTGATGCAAGAATAAGACATAGTGTACTTCTATTACAAAATTTCTTGATAAACTAATGTATTTAAACAGTTTATTTAACAAGTCTTGTTCTGTGTGTGTGTGCAGGTCATCAATCCTTTTCAACTTCATGTTGAATTTAGTTAATCTTCTGGGAGTTTTCTTAGACTATTTATCAAAGTCCCATATGCTTGTTTTTCATATTGATCTCCACTAATGTAGGTAAATTCAACCTTCAAAATCAATGAGGTCTTTTAGGATTGTAATGTCAGTTTAGGTAATTGGGTAGATAATGGAAAAATTTAGGTTGTAAATTACCCAGTTTCCATCTTGTCTCTACATTGTTTCCTCCAACTTTCTTCCTTTTTCTTCTTTGTTCCTTTCTGATTCTCCTCAACCTTAGCCTGATTCCGCTTTTTGAATTCTTTTTATGGAATTTCAACTTCCATGTGTACTTTATTCGCTGCATTCTTGTTCTTTAACTCTCGCTTTTTATTTTCTAAGATTTGAATAGTGCAATGTTTTGTCTTCTTAGGCTTTCTATTACTCTTAGAGAACTTTGGGCTAGCAACTCCCATACCACTTGGCATTAGGGTGCTAGGTGTTAAAACACCCCTACGAGCTTAATTGTTCAAGGGAAATAGGCCACAAGACAAAACTTATTCCTTATTTCACTAGCTTCTGCTTTACTTCTTCAACCCCTTTTTGTCAAAATTTTGGGAATATATTTCCCCCAAACTTGTTTCTTCCTTTATATCAACTTCTCTCGAACTAGAACCGGATAATCGGGTCTTTAACGCAGGTTTATTGCAAGGAAGGGAATCTCGCTTTTCAATTTCTCGCTTTATCAAGAAATAAGGCTCATTTGGCTCAAATCGTGAACCAAAGAATATGTCAAGCATATTTTGAGTGGGTGGGCCGAACCGAGGATGGCCTCTATCATTTCCTGTTGGTTGTTTCCACCTAGGATTTCGCCTCAATCAATAATCAAACAAGTTCTAGGATTGTGGACTCTAAATCCTGAATTCCCCAGAAGATATTCCTAATTCATGTCAAAAGTTTCATAAGTTTTGTTGACCAATGTGTATTATTTCTTCAAGACTTGTACTTATTCACTGTCTACTTACATTATTTTAACCAAGTATTTTGTTCTATCAGCAAGAACTAATTTTCCAATTTTTGCAACTAAACTGAATTTAAGCGAGCACGATGTCTCCTAATTCGAGTTTCTTTATTCATGCCACGATTACGCGGAGTTATTTGTGTTCAAAATTAATACATTAGTCAAAACTACTTCAACTAGTTCAGATTATGATATTTAAGCATTTTTACTTTTGAGCTAAATCCTAATGTTATTCTCCCGACAAATTGGCTTGACAAAAATAACAATACAACTAGCTGCGAAGCAAGTAAATATTTCCATTTTCACAAATTTTCTTGTTTTATTCATGATGTTATGCAACAGTTGAGAACAACAAATAGGAAGAGGGGAAAAGAAGGATAAATCAATGGGAGGATCATCTTTTTCTCTTTGGGGGAGGAGCGAAAATGTTTGGAGGATCCAGATCAAGAGTGGCCAGATTAGGATTGAACTTGGGAAATTTCATCTCGATTCTCTTCTTTTCTTGTCATTTTCCCTTTCTATACATTCTTCAAGTATCGAGTTCATTTAGTAGAGATCAATTTTCTTGTTCGAATCATCTTTGTCTCATGCCCGATGTGTGTTCGGTTGTGCGTTCCATTTCGGTCATGACTTCTAAAAATTTGGATAGATTATTGTTGATCAAATCAATTTTCAAGCCAATTTACTTTCTTACGTAGGCATCACTTATCATCAAGCTCTTGATCTACGCTCCTTCATCCTCTTTCAAATCCTTGAACATTGGCGTGTGCCGGAACTTGAAGCCTTGTCTGCTCCTTAGTCTTGGCTTCTTGATCTGCGTCTGTCACTTTATGAGTTTGAGGAGTTGAGAGGCCCGCGATTATGCGGTGTTGTAGAATGATTTGTGGATTAGCTTTGCTTCGCCCCGGTAAATCTTGATCTCTTTCCTCCATTTCTTTCTTCACAGAATTTTTTCTTCTTCTTTGCTCCGATTATCTTTTTCATCGCTCCTCCTTTACGCTCACATCTCTTCTTCCCATTGTTGATCCCTTCTCTTAAATCGGCTTCATATGCTTCTTCTGTACCTTTCGTCTCTTCTTCCCATTGTTGATCCCTTCTCTTCAATTCTTTTTCATAAACCTCTTCTCTGAACTTTTGCTGAAGGTTCCATTGCTCTTCTCTTCCTTCCATGCTCTTCTGGATGGAATTGAGCATTTCTATTATTTTATTATTCTCCTGGGCTCCTCTTGAGCTTTCACCAGGTTACCTGAAATTATTGTTCCTTACAGGGGGAGAGCTGGCTAGTGGGGTCGAGAAATCTATTGGGCTTCTATCTTCTTGTTCTCTACCCTCTGGAAACATAAAAGTATTCCCTTCTTGATGTGTTTCTTGATTTTCTTCTTACGGATACGCCATCGGGGTGTCTTCTTCCTATGTACATTTTCATTTTCATCCACTGGAATCTGGTACTACTATGACCCCCTTTTTCTTTTGATTCTTTGGCCCATAGCACTCGGTCGGGGTGAGTGGTGGCAGGTCACTCTTCTTCTTCTTCCCAAATTCCCTTCACCTGACCCTTATACATAACCTTGTGATGGTTCTTGGGTGGGGATCAAACCGGATTTATTACCTTCATGATACCTCATTATAAATTTTCAATAAGCGTTCCAACGTAATTTGTATCCCTTCAGTATGGCATAGAGGAGGATTGCTTCTTGTTCTCTTACTGTGCATACGTGCTTGGTAGGGACCAGAATAGAGGTTAAGAAGTAAAACCACACCTTTGCTTCTTCTGTCAAATCTCCCCTGCTCAGTGTCTTTTGCTCTCCTTTCCCTTTCTTCCACTGCCCTTTACCGTCTGTTAATTTTCTCGCAATCTTCTCACGGTTAGGGTTGTTCATCAGCTTCTTGAATTTTGATCCGTTCTTTTGCCCTGCCATTCCATACATCTCATTAATAGTCTTAGCTCCATAAGGCACCCAATGAGCTCACTCTAACATAAACAAACGCTCTCCTTTCTCTGACGGGTTGGGTAAAATTCTCGGACCCGATTCTTGCATACCCAGTTTTTGATGTTTACTTGAGAATTCCCCCCATCCCCTCTACGCTCTATTAATTCCTTGAGCGATTGAGATGGAGTTGGTACGAAACCTTTTCTCCTACAAATCCGCTTTCCGGCATAGTGTTTTCAGAGACGGAGAAAGCTTAGCCACGAGACGAACCGTCTTCCTCTTCTTCTTGCTGCGTTTCTTTTCCCTTTCTCCTCTGTTTCTTTGTCACTGGTTGAACTTCTGGTTGTTCCGACGACCTGTTCTCCCTTTCAGGGTCCAGATGAACTTCCCCTTCGGTCTGAATATACTCCTCCATGATTTCGCTAAGATTTGGGATGAGAGTTGAAGGTTCGGCCATTTAGAGAAATCGGAAGGTTTTTAGGAAGAGTTCGGGTTTAGGGTTTGCAAGAGTAGATAACCAGAGAATATACGAAACTGAAAGGTTGTATTTGCTTCAAGGGAAGAGATGATAGTGGAGGGAGTTTCTCAACAGTTGCAATTCAATTATTATTGTGGGCTCTTTATTGCTTCATTTATTTTTGTTTGTCGAGACTTTAATTCAGGCTGCGATTATGTGCTGTCATTAAATTTAGGGCACAATTAAAAACTACTCAGATGGCATACTTGTCTCTGATGTCGCGACTTATCATTGTTTGTCGCGACATAAGTAAGCGTTGGAGGAATGAGTTATCATTCGAACTGCGACATCGGCGATTCATGAAATAATTGAATTATCGCGGCCCTCGCGGATACGGCATCGCTGACCTCAATTTATGTCGCGACCTCAATTGATGTCGCGACATCACTTTTGGTCGTGACCAGTCCCCTTGTTCTTCCTTGATGCGGCGAGTGCGACCTCGACTTACATCGCGACCTATCACTTGCCTAATTTTAATGATCAGGCAGCTTTCACTTCTTATTAATTTGCACACTCTTAGCATCAATTTAATCATTCCCTACGACAATTCAAAAATATATTCTATTCAATTTCCCGCGAATTTATGTAGGGAGAAAAAATACTCCCACTTTCGGTACATTGCTCACGTGAAGTCTTGGAGTAGTCACAGTTTGTTCCTTCTCGCTTGATCAATTCGATTCTGCATCGGCATACTGCAATAATTTCAGAAAGGATTAAATTCATTTAGTACTAACCCAGCAATTTCTAACAAATCATGACTAGAACTAAAAAATAAATTTCAAAAATGCGTAATAATAAAAAATTCGAAGTCGATTTAAAGAAACTAAAAAAAAATCAATATGGGTTGCCTCCCGCTGAAATTTTGCTCGTTTGAGTCTTTAGGCGGACTAAGCGTTTTAAGCTTTCTCTTTCTCAATTCACGAGTTGGAGTTCTTCCTTTTCTTTTTCCCTGCTGAGATAGTGTTTCGATCTTTGCCCATTAACTTTGAATTCTTTCCATCCAGTCCTTAGTGTTCTAGCTCCAAAGATAGTACTTGACACAGTATATAGTCCGCTCCACTTTGATTTGACTTCCACGGAAATAATCTTAATCACAGGTCGCAATGAACCCCGATCCCTGCTACGAACTCTTTCCTCGGAATCCTTTGATCATGCCATTTCTTTGTTTGTCCTTGTATATTCTAGCATTGTCATGACCGTTTCTCGGCTCTTCCGGTTCATTCGGTTGGAGAAGTCTCTCTTCCTTTGCAATTTTGAAATCGGTTAATTTGTTTGATGGCCCACATGGCTTGTATTCGAGTTAGGAGATGACATGGTTTCAAAGACAAGTCTGTATGGAGACATTCCAATTGGAGTTTAAAAGCGAGTCACGGCGTATGCCCACGTAATGCATCATCAAGCTTCAAGACCAAACTCACGCTAGAACTTATTGTCTTTTCGAATTTTCTTTATTTCTCTGTTAGAAATTTCAGCTTGCCCATTTGTTTGAGGATGATAAGCCAAGCTCATAATGTGTTTGATACCAAATCTGTTCATGAGTTTGTCAAACACCTTATTTTCAAAATGGCTTCCTCCATCACTAATTATGGTTCTGGGTGTCCCAAATCTACTAAGAATATTTCTTTGTAGGAACCTGGCCCAATATTGGCATCATTCTTAGGACAAGGCTGCCTTACCCATTTGATACATAATCCACGACTAGAGTATGTATATATTTCCAAATAGTGGAAAAGGCCCCATAAATCCATTCCCCATACACATCAAACAATTGCACCACTAAAAGATACCTTACAGGGCATCTCATGCCTTTCTTTGATATTTCCCATTCTTTTTGGCATTGATCACCTGACTTTACCCATTCAAAGCAGTCCTTAAAATTGTAGACCGGTAAATCGTGAAGAATTTTGTGGGCTGTTTTGTCTCCTGCAAAGTGTCCTCCATAAGATGATGCATGACATTCTTGTAAAATCTTGCCTTGCTCACTTTCTGGTACACATCTCCTTATAATCATATAAGCTCCTCTTTTAAACAAATATGGATCATCCCAGATGTAGTATCTACTGTCAGTCCTTAACTTTTATCTGGCGGTAGCCTAAGTGCAAGTGGCATCATTCACACAAGCTAGAAATTCACAATATCCATACCGGGGTAATTGGGTGGCCGGTTGAAATAGCGCTCATGGAAAAATTTTCTGCTATTTCTCTTCCTTTTTTCTTGTGCACCGGTGGGTTCCTCTACTCTTGGCAGTGTCGGCCCCTATCCATGTCAACGCATACTTATCTTGAATTTCTAAATCAAATTCCTGCAACAATAATACCCACGATCAATCTTATTTGCTTCCTTCTTTTCCATTAAATATTTAATTCTTTGCTTGTGTCCCGGTGTGTATATGACATGGGACCCCAAAATATATGAACTGAATTTTCACATGCAAACACTATTGTTAGCATCTCCTTTTCGATTAGTAAAATTAGTTTTCTTGTGCTTCATTGAAGGTTTTTGCTAGCATAGTAGATGGCCTTGAACACTTTTTCCTCTTCTGTCCCAATGCCTGGCTCCATTCTGAAATCATGGCGTCCATAGCGTGATCTGTAATTCTGTTCCAATGTCTGGTTTGCCATGATGGGGTTTCCACTAGTGCGGATTTGATTTCTTCAAATGCTTCAGCGGGATTCATCGAATAAAGCCCGGCTTTCTTTCTCGGCGTCATAGTGATAAGCGATTTTGAATCTCGATAAATCTTACATAAAATCCGACATCTGAAACTTACGATTCCCTTAGTTGTAGTGGGTGGCATTAAGTCTTTTATAATTGAAACACTGGCGGTGCCCGAGCCACTGCTGCGAAACCATGTGCCCCGAGACAATCCCCTTTTGTAACCATAAAATGGCATTTTTCTAATTGAGCTAGATTTTGTTTTGCACCTTTGAAGTCTTGTCCCGAGGTTATGCGAGGCATTGTTCTTGGATCCATACAACTGTAAATCATCCATGAAGATCTCCATAACTTATTATGCTAGATCAGAAAATATAGACATCCTGCTGGAAGGTACGGGAGCATTACAGTCGAATGGCATTCTTCACCAAAAGCAAAAGTACCCGAATGGGCATGTAAAAGTGGTTTCTCGTCTTGGTCGCGATAGCTATTTGGTTATATCGAGTTCCCATCAAAGCGAAATGAGGGTGTTGCGCTAACCTATCCGGTATTTGATCGATGAAAGGTAGGGAAAATGATCCTTCGTTTGCGATATTCAATTTTACGTAGTCGATACAAACCCTGCATCATCCGCAGTTCTTGTAGGAATAAGTTCATTCTTTTCATTTATGATTCACAGTGAATCCACCTTTCTTGGGAACCACATGTCTTGGGCTTACCAAGAAGCTGTGTCACGATAGCATATATAAAACGCATTTAACCATTTGAACTTCTTTTGACTGACTTCTTTCATGATTGGGTTCAGCCTCCTTTGATGCTCAGCGGGAAGTTCTTGCATTATCTTCGGCAATATTTTGTGCATACAAACGGAGGGGCTGATACCCGCGAGATCTTCAATTGACCAAGCAATAGCTGCTTGTATTTTCTCGAGAGTACGTGACCTACGTTAATATCTTGGTCAATGCAGGCTGATATGATAGCGGTTTTCTCTTTTCTAGCTCACCAAAACTCATATTTCCAATGGCCCGGGCAACTCGGCTGTGTGCCCTTACGCGCTGGTTTCACGCCCATGAGTTTCTTGTGTCCCATTTTACTTCCTTCATCTTAATTGTTTTCATTTATACTTGGCTTGTTTCATTATTAAACAAATTTGAGCGAGAACTACAATCAAAACTCCGAGTCTTGAAAAATTCATCTGATTTCATTGATAGAGTTTTGAATGATACAATTAGGATTCACTTCATCGCGTGAGAAGGCTATTGCTTCTTACATTATCTGTTGTCTTCCTCTGCATTAGGATGTTCCGGACTCTATTAATTTTAAAATGTGCTTGCTTCATTCCCGACTCGGTGCTCCGGTTCACCTTTACGTCGTCCAGTGGCGCTCTACATTTGCTAGAAAGTTATTGACATGAGACTTGAGGATCTTATCATGCATGATAACAAAAATCTCTTTGGGAAAATGAATTTCCCAACCTTAGCCAGTACATCTTCCGAATGCCCTCAGTTTGTGCCATTGATCTATCGACCATGTCTGGCCAAAGTAATTCTTGTTGGGTTCTTCCCCCGAGCTAAGTCTCTATCTGGCTGATAGAGGCATCAAATTATCTTGCTCGAGAGTCACATAAACTCTTAGACTCATTTCCCTAGACGGGGAATGAGTGAAGCGCCGAGTCTTTGTCTTTCTTTTGGGAGCTTACGTTTGATAATGGCCTTTGCATGAAGCCCAGTCAAGTTAACTATACCTCCATAGGTTATCTTTCTTTTCTTTTCGGCACCTCCTTGAGAAATTTTGCATAGGCCATTTATTTGATCACCTGCAAATGGATATTTATTTCTATTTTCTTGATAGGTCAAGAATTTAAAGCGTTCTACTCTTTTGACCGAGTGCGTGGGAATGACCTTTGCGAGGTATAAGTTGGTACTCCTTCTTTCTTTTTCTGATCATTTAATTTCTTTCATGCGTCAATCATTTTTGTCCTTCTCTTCTTTTTCTTTTTCGAGTCTCTTCTTTCTACGCTCAGGTCTCTTCTTTTCTATCTTGTTTTTTAAATTCTTTATCGTCACCCACTTCTCAATTGAATTGCCATGCAGTCTTTAGGGTTCTTCTGGGTGTCACTAGGGAAGGTTCCCTTGTTTTGATTGGCTTATTCGAGGCGGTGCCTACTTATTGTCTCTAGATATTTCGGTGAAGCAGCATTCTTCGAAACATCGGAATATCAGAACGAAAGTTTCCAAGTCGGATAGTTCTGTTCATGGAATTATCGCCTCTTGTTATCCCAGCCAGGCGCATCATTTGTTTCCTCAAATGGTAGGGTTTCTCTTCGACCACGATATTCATTTACGCCCTCACCTCCTTCTTCTTCTTTGCTGAAACCTTGGTGGGCTGCGATATCCCTTGTTGAGGATGCTGTCCTGCGCGGGCCGTGTAATGCCCCTCCACCATATAGAAATTCTCCTTGGTTCCTCAGTCTTGGATTGTAGTGCATGGAGGGTTAGGATTTGGCTTGAAATGATAACAACTTCTTTGCTTTCGTTCACGTAATTAACACTCCCTCGGCACCATAAGACTCTTCTTCGTTGGCACATCGGCACTTAACCTCATCGATTATTTTCACTCCCTATTTACGTGGCGGTGTATCTTCCTCTCTCTTGTTTGTCCATCCCTATGCATTATAACTGCCTCTTGAAAAATTGATTGGAGCTTTCATATTATTTCAGGATCTCTAATGGATCTCTTGCCTCTTCATCACTTTTTCGCTTGAATGCTCCACAACATGAAGCATTGATAATACCCTTTGATGTATCATTCAGAGCGTGATACACTATATCCATCTGGGTCTTTAAGTCTATTCCATGCATTGGGCACCTCTTCAGCAATCTTTTGAATCTTTCCCCGGCGACATCTGAGGGCTCTCATCTTCCCCGCATTTGAATAATTATCTCTCTTCGTCTTTACGAGAGTGAGAGATGGGGGAAATGTCTGCCTAAATAAGCTTCTACCAACTCTTACGATATCAAGCGAGAACCATATGGTAGCGGAAGTTCATACCATGTGGCTGCTATGTCTCCAAGAAAATGGGAAGAGAGATGTAGTTTTATCACCTATAGTCTCTGAATTCGACTGCTTGTATTGGCCATCTGAGAAATCTTCGGGTGCTCTGTTTAGGTCTTGATTAGGATGACCCGATGGCGATATTCTTGAACCATTGTAATTAAAGTGGCTTTAGTTCAAATTGTTTTGCATCCACGTATTTGTCAGATGCAGTACTGTCTTGAATAATAGGCCTCCCGAGAGAAATCCTCCATTGTGTCGATAATGGGGGGTCTTAAAGTGCCATCTCTGTTCTCTATTTGGTCATGTCTTTCTTACGCCACTTAAGTTTCTGCTCTTTTGTCTTTCTTAAGCTCTGAGCATTCTCTCCAATTCGTGTCTGCTTTGGAATCGAGTCGGATCACGTTTCCTATGCATTAAAGGTTTTCTGAAGTAAAGCATACTCATATTAATAGGATTAATTAAACCTTACAATTATTTTCAACATGGCTTGTTAAAAATTGGTGGCTAATGTGATCCTTTACTTGAAAACTATTTTGTTCTTTTCTTAAAAATGTCCAAATTAGTATTTCAATAACATTGAGAATATTGATCTAATTTCAATTCTTCGGTCACCAGTCAAGATGCGAAAACTTGTTTGATGGACGAATAGCATACACAAATTTTGAAGCACACTATTACGAAAGGACTGTTAATGTCACAATCCTGACAACGGCGCAAAAACTTGATGGACCAAATAACATACACAAATTTATGACACTATTACCAAAGTACTATTATTAAATCCCGAACCATGACGCCAAAAACATTTGTTGGACGGAATGACATACCTGAATTTATGACACTCTATGCGAAGATATTGCTCTACAATCACGACAAACGGCGCCCAAAAACTTGTTTGGTATCATTCTTTACAATTATGCGATTAAGCGGTTTATTAAGAGCAAGCGGAAATTTCTTTACGGTTTTGATCAAGATTTTCGCAAGTATCTGGTCGAACAAAGTAATAAAGTCGGTTTAGTCCAGATATCAGTCCTGGTCGAGAATTTTCAATCAACTACCACGACTACTCAAGCTCTATACTATTTGGACTATGATTTGCAAATGATGTGTCACTAACGACCTTCCGTCATGAAAGAATAAAAATATGAAAACTAAGAAAGACAAAAAATGAAATAATATTTGAAAATCAAAGAAATAAAAACTAAAATTAAAATTCGAATTTGATCGGTTAAGCGTTTAAGACTTTGAAAATACAACTATTGTGAAACATCAATTCCTGCAGACAGCTCTGTAACTTTGCTTCATGAATATCAGATTTAGAATCCGTCCAAAGAAGAAGGTAATGCCACATGGATCTCTCCTTAACGACACATTTCATCATCTAATCTTCTCTGTTTCTTTCGAAGACAAAGGATTAGATAACTACTTTTAATCTGAGTTGCCTTGTTCTGGGTATTTTTCTTTTTCAATACTTCATACCCAAAACATGAACTATAAACCTTAGCTCCTAAGACATAGGATAAGCGTAGGTTTACACTATATTGGTTTCTCATCCTCAAAATTGGAACAATTCGTTCTTTCCTTGATTAGATCTTTTTGCTCACGGAGGTTAGACTACTTTGCTTTCCGGGCTCAGAAATGAACTCTCTTATCATTTAATTGATAAGTCATTCAACTCATTCTCGGTTACAGAGTGAAGTAGGTTATCGATTAAATTCACCAGAACCCATTCGATCCCAAATATTAGGTTCGCATACCCTTGAAATTATTCGGCACTCTCGAGGTGCCTGCATTGTCACTTTCGGAGGAACTCCTTGGAAATCGAGCATGAAACAATCCTAATTCGAATTATAGGACTCTTATATTTGGATCATATACAAAAATAAACAAACAATGACAAATTCCAATACGAGTTGAAGTCTACGATAAATTTATGCGGGAAAGATTAGTTCTAACGGCGGCGTAATTCCGGCGGTCACCACAGAGTACTTCATTACTTAACGGTAGCTCCACCCCAATCAAAAGAACCACGTAAGTCGAGCTGGGCGTTCGAATTCCAAAAATTGTTTGGACTTCGCGAGCAGACGGTAATTTGAAGAAAATAACGATATGCATTCGACCCCGGCTTTAACAACTAACATCCGAGATCGAAATTGAATGGAAATAATGCTCACTCTATTTAATCTAAAATGAATGCAAAACAAAGAAAGAAGCGGAATTAAAAATACCTGAGACTTAGGCTACGGACTTTACTGCTGGCGCCAAGATTTACTTTCCTTACGCCTTGCATTTGCTTATTTATAAGGTTTAAGTGGGCCCAACTTGATGCATTTTCTTGTAATGTTTCAAAATAAGCGGCCCGTTAGTGTGTTCATGTCGTGACTACATTTGTGTCGCGACCGCCCGGTTGATGTCGCGACCTCTCTTTCACGTCGCGACTTCAACTGTTATCTTGAGCTTGCTGTTTTGATGTCAGCGACTTGATCCTTTGTCGCGATTTCACGCTACGCGTGTGATCTTTTGAAATTGGCGACTTGATCATACGTGTCGCGACTTCAATGTTATGCTTATGAGCTCTTGTGATGTCGCGGAGGCTTTTATTTTGTCTTGACTTGTCTTCAGTATCTCTTGGGTCTGATGTCGCGACAGCTAAATGATGTCGCGACCTCAATTCTTACGGTGATGCCATGACCATTGTTGGCGTATGACCTCGATTGCTTTACGGCTGATGTCGATAGCGGTACAACGTCGCGACCTCAATTCTTCTGACTGATGTCGCGACCATTGATTCTTGTCCAGCGACCTTTTTAATGCTTCTTGATGTCGCGACTAAGGGCGTCGCGACCCTCTACTACGGTGATGCTCCCTTTGACTCTTTGAAGGGCGTCGCGACCAGCAACGTCGCGACATCGCCGATTCGGTGTTCGATGTCTCCCATACATTCCACGACTATCGCGACCTCCCTGTTCAGTCTCCTCGAAATTCTTTCGTTAAAACCTCCATTTAGTGTCACGTCCTCCACGTCTACTGCTAAGTTTTCATTTCTGCCGCGACCTCGAATTGGTGTCGCGACATCATGTCTGCTTCTTCACTAATTCATGGTCGTTTGACTTGGAATCTTAGTTGCGACTTCTTTTTCTTTAGAAGGTTGTTTTTGTGGCTTTGTAGACAGCTTCTTGTCGCGACCTCATGGTGGCATCGCGACATCGTTTATCTTCTTTTGGTGTAACATGCTTGATGATGTCACGACATGAACTTCTTCTTTTGATTGCTTCTTTTAATCTTGACCAAGTCATTTCTTTTGTCACCGACTTCTTTCTCAGGTCCGCGACTTAGAAGCTTGTTCGCTCTTTGATTTCTTCTTGAAAGCGAATTTGTTGATGTGGTGACTTGGAGTTGCTGGAAACTGCACTTTCTGTTGTGACTTGCTAATTCAGTTTGATTTGATTCTGCTGCCTTGTTGATTTCTTAGGTTGCTAAAATTTGATTTTCTCTTGTATTTTTACGCGAGTGTAATTTGAATTAATTATCGGTTTCACTGCGGATAATTCATCATTATTCTCGTATAAGCTTCGAGCGGATTAAAAATCTAATGAGTTTTGGACTCATCCCGGTATCTCGAAGGGCCCAATGAACCTCGGCGATAACTTCCAAGAAGACATGATCTCCAACCTCGAACTTTAGGGTCGGCGTCATTTATCAGCCTGCTTCTTACGCGACTCGGCGAGTGAAAGCGTCATATCAGCTTCGCCTTCGGAGGTGTCTCTTATCCCCGATCGGGACGATGATGGAGCTCTCCCACCTTGGTCCAACATATCGGTGATCTGCATGGCCTCCCATACAATGCCTCATATGGTGCCATCGTACTCGCGATGCTTTGTTGTTGTAGGCGAATTCCCTTTAAGAGTAAAATGCTCTTCCAGACTACACTTATGATCCGGGACGCATACTCGCGGCATGTCACCCAAGCACTGTATAGTCCTCTTAGGCCGACCCCATGCAATGCGTAGATTTGGCATTTGTACTCATGGTCGGTAGTGTGCCCATGCTTTTGGAAGCTCTTCCAAAAGTGCCATAAACCTCGGGTCTCACATCCGGAGCATGGATATTGGTACTGTGGCGGGACTACCTCTCGAATGTCTGGCCGGCGTAATCTCTCCAATCTTGCAAGGTCATCTGCATGGCTAGAAAATGTGCCGACTTTGTGAGCCGATCCACTATCACCCCTACCGCATCATGTCTCTGCGGTGTTCGTGGAAAGTGGGTCACAAAATCCATCGTGACGTGCTCCCACTTCCACTCAACCACCTCCAATGGCTGAAGTAGCCTGGCGTACTTACGGTGTTCGACCTTAACTTTGCTAATACATGAGACATTTATTAAGAGCGAAGTCCCGTGTCTCTTCATTCCGCTCAGTATCACGACAAACGAAGATCTTGGTACATCTTACGTGCCACACAGATGTCTGGCGAATCGAGACGAGTGAAACTCCACGAGAATCTCCTCTCTCAAATCGGTCGGCAGGGGAACCCGGCGAGTCCTACATCGAGACTACCATACGTGTGGATGGTCAGCCTCATCCTTTATTTTTATTGTGCAGGTCCACTGATGGACACTATCTCGTCCGCAGCCTAGGACTCAATCACTCTACTTTCAGCGAGGCAGTTAGTAGCCTTTAAGCTCAAGCGTGCCACGGGAATTACGCTCGTGGTATTGTAGCTGGCGTCCCCCTGGAGTCTCGGCGTCCTCTCCTTGGAAGCTATACTAGCCAATGCTCCCCGTGACTTCGATTGAGTGCATTAGCCACCACATTTGCCTTACCCGGGATGGTAATGCAAAGTGAAGTCATAATCCTCTAGGAACTCCATCCATCTGCGTTGCCTCATGTGAGGGTCAGCTGCGTGAATATACTTCAAACTTTGTAATTAAAGTACACCTCGAACTCCTCGCCATATAAGTAGTGGCGCTAAGTCTTTAAGGCGAAGACTACGGCTGCCAACTCCATGTCGTGTGTGGGGTAATTACTTGCTCCTTGATTCTTCAAGCGGCCAGAACCATAAGCTATTACCACCAGTACGCATTAAAGCATCGATGCGGCCCCTCGAGGCATCCTGGCCTGCATGTTGTCCCTGTGCGGAATTTATCGAGATAGGAGGCCCGAAGTATGTCTCCTCTTCCCCGACTCTTGGAATGCCTCCTCGCCGGTCATCCCAATCCAAACTTGACCTCCTTCGGGTCAAGTTCGGCATAGGCTCTTGGATTAATCGGAGAAATCCTCGATGAATCACCTATGGTACCCGGCCCGATCCCAGGCTTTACATATCTCGGCGGCCGGCCTCTCCCGACTCATCACGACCTCGACCTTCTGCGGGTCCACTAACACGGCGTCGACACCGCGTGTCTAAAAATCTCACCTCGATAAGCCAAAACTTCGCACTTGCGAACTTGGCGTCACGGTGATGGTATCTCGACAAGCTGTAACACAATCTCGAATGATACTCATGCTCCCACTTTGGTGGGAGTAGATCAAATGTCATCCGCGAAGACTACGATGGCCAGTCAAATAGGGTTGAATACCCTATGCATGAGGTCCATGAATGCATTTGGCGCGTCGTCAATCAAAGGGCATCCTTTGTAAACTCAAAGTGCCCATAACGTGTCCTAAATGCTATCTTAGGGATATCTGTCTCCCTAACCCTCAGCTGATGGTAACCAGTGCAAAGATCTATCTTGGAGTAGACTTGCGCTCCTCTCAATTGATCAAACAAATCGTCAATCCTTAGTAATGGGTACCGATTCTTGACCGTAACCACATTCAGCACATGTCAATGCACGAGTGAAGGGTCTTGTCCTTCTTCTTTGCAAATAGAACCGAGGTAACCCAAGGTGAAGTGCTCGGTCTAATGAACCTGTCTGTGCTTTCTTGTTCTTTGGACTCACGAGTTCTATGACTTCCAGCGTACCATCCTATGCGGAGTCATAGAGATGGGCGAAGTACCAAGGTGTAAGTTGATACCGAAGTCTACAACCCTCTGAGAAGGCAATCCCGGTAGCTCATCCGGAAAAACATCCTCGTACTCGCAGACTACTCGAGGTAGATCTAAGTTCGGTCTCTCATCCTCAAGGTAGGCTCGTATGACAGCCAGTGTCACGGCACACGGACTCGTATCGCATGCGGGATAAATATCATGCTTTTCCCCACACAGGCTACAACCAGTACCATCCTGCGTGTAGGCGGTAACCCTCTTACGCTCACAATCGATGACGACCCTATAAGTGTCGGCCCGATCCATCCCGGGATGTGGCGTCGGGCTAACATGTCCGTGATCCTCGAATCACTTTGTGAGTAGAATTCGCCCGAGATCTCAACTTCCTTAACCACGACATATCATCCCTATCCTGTACCCTAATCCCTAGGGGAGAACTCACATACAAGGCTCCTCCGAGGTCTCAATCTCTAAGCGACTCTATCTAGCCCGATCTGACATGAATGAATGCGAAGCACCAGAATCAAATAACACTCTTGCCCATAGGCGAGATAACAAAAACGTACCCTGTATGACTGGCTGATCCGGTGACTCAGCCAGTGGTGTGATGGCGTAGACACGCCCCGGAACCCCTAACGTCCCTGCCTGTGGACCTCACCCTCTACCTCGGCCCATAACCTAGCCTTTTGGCTGCTTTGTGTAATGGGGTGCAGGTGCAACTCCACAGCGAAGCTGGCTCCTCTAGCACATGCGGTATGTGGAGGAATATCACGTATCCTCTTTTATCCTATCATTTGGGGCTGACGTCTCGAAACTCCCTAGGATCCACGTCTGCGTAGGCTGATCCCTCCTCATATGTCAGGAATTTGCGGCAATGATAGCACACCGTCACACTTTAACTTTGTTAGGTAACTGTCCACGGCCGGGATGGCGGGCTGTGGAATCCTCTTGAACTAGAAGCCCTGCTTCTTTCGAACTAGAAGAAGGCCGACTCTCCTTCCTCTTGCTACTGCTTTCCCGCATCCCGAGTGCTACGAGCATCCTGATCTCTCTCTCTATGGTGGTGTTCCCTGACCATGGGTCCATATCCGTAGGCGAAGTCCTACAATCTTGCCCGAATGGACAACTTCGCTGTTCTCCACGAATCTCCTAACTTTGGCCATGTTTGTGGCCACGTGGTCATCAACAAAATGGGCTAGCTCTCCTGGAATCTAGCCACATAATCCATCAGTCATCGTCCTAGCCCGACTCCCAGGAACTCCCGAGCCTTCGCAGAGTCTCATGATATCGGAAAATACTTGCCCATGTCATTGCCTCTAGGTCTCTGGGGTCTTTGCCCGATTCCACCATACTTGGGCCTCACCACTCTATTGGGCAGCTAGTGATCTGATGAGTGTCGGGAGGTAATCTCCGTAGCCTCTAACACCTTCACCGATCTGCATGAGACCAATGGTCTACCGCGTCGGATCTCACCACACAGTGAGATGTCGGAGGATGATGTGCCCTAAACCTCTGAAGGTTTTCGGACCTCCACGGCTATATTTGTACTAGCATGTGCAATAGCCGGCGTAGTAGTCCCTACCGGCCTCAATAAGGCCTGTTTGATTGAGTGCGGTAGTGTGGGTACCTCGTGGGCGCCCTCAACGTCCTCGCCTGAGCTAATCTACATCGATGGCAGAGTTAAATTCTAATGCGTATCTCTAAAGCATAAAACTGCGAGACACTATTCATATACAGAGAATACATTTGGCACACTATGTCCATGCATTCATAGTGTCTGAAGACAATAATTCGATATATTAAATCAAATGCAACAAAAAATTTTATTTTAGAAAATTTCCTTTTAAAAGATTTGATTTGGTTTGATTTATTTATTTATTTATTTATTTTGAAAATCTTGTGAACAATGCTCATGAACAGTGTCCCCAAGCAGTGACTTCAGCTTGTTCTGCGAGTCATTAGTGTAAGTCTTTATTTGACCCACATTTTAATAGGTTTAGGCGCTTTTTATTGTGCTAATTCATTGCAATTAACAATTGACATGTTTGGGTCCTATTGTACTTCGAATGCATTCAATTTGTTTTTGTAGTTTTGCGGGAATTGGAAGCCAAATCGCGTGTCGACTGATCATAACAAAGTCGGGTTGATTTCCATCAATTTCATATGGTTTTCTATCAATTTTAGCAAGCCGGGAATGAAGAATATCAAAGCAAGAAGAAATGGAATAGTGCAGAGGGAATAGTAGCAGCAGGGAGCAATGGAACAGTGCTGAACAGTGCCAAAATTTCGCTACGCAGGAATTTTCGCTATCATAGCGAAAATTACTATGCATAGCGAAAATTTCAATTTTCGCTATGACTGAATTTTCGCTATGATAGCGAAATTTCGCTATCATAGCGAAAATCACTGTGCATAGCAAAAATTATGCGCTCACATTTTTATCCAAGCGACTCCGTTTTTAGTTTCTCGCTTTCTACCCTTGTAATAGTTTTTGTTTTGGTTTGTTTTTTAATTTCCCTTGCTCACGAGGCCCTATATAGCTAGAGTCGAGGTTTGTAACAATCAATCGCCCTTGATAAATTTTTGGAGAAGCTTTCGGCTCTCTGATTTTCTACTGGCTTTCATTTTCTTTCTCTTTCTTTTCTATTTTTCTTGGTTGCCAACACCCTCAAGGATGACAACTTGGAGGATGAGCGAGTTAGCCCTTTCCTGTGAAGTGGAAGGTTCTTTGATTCCTGAGGATCTGAGAAAATTTCTTGGTGGTTCCCCTATTTTCATGCGACGGGTTTGACATTTGCTTCCCCAGAATTTCAACTCCTAGGTTTAAAGCTTTGATGTACTCTTTGGCCAATGCGCCAGGCTTTTTAGGGTTGATGTATTCTTAGCTTTAGATACACTGATATCCATTAGTTGCCATTTACGAGCAACTGAGGTAGGTTAAGGGCTTATATTTTCACTTTTGATGCATCCTCTCTGATCAATACTTGGTAATATTTTAGGGTTTAGTGGATGCTTATTATTAGATATCAACGAGATTCATTGGTTGCTTCATGAGTCATTGTAGGATGGGTGAGGTGATAGATTTTCAGCGTAAGACCGCAAATGCTAAATAAATGCTTTCTATCAAAGGAAAATTATTAAGGTTTAGTTTTTAAGTTAAATGATGATCGGAGATGACTATATGTCATCCTCCCCAGCAGCGAGAAATGAACCGGGGGACCTCGGTTGTCTTAGGACCTAAAACCCATTTAATGATGCTTCAAGGAGTTCTTTTTCTTATTTTTCTTTATTTTATTTTCCAGTTTGCAAACCACCTTGTTTTTATCACCACCTTAAATCCAAACCAAATTCACCATTTTGACTTCACTTAAATCATTTGTCTGAACCCATCCTGTGTTCGACCACTATGCATTTATATTGCGGTAGCTTTTGCTATGGCGATAGGAGGAATTTAGGATACAAATTTTGTTGATTTTGGATCACCTAACGTAGCCTGAATCAAGTCAAAAGCGGGTTGGAGTGCACCCAGTGCACACCTTGACTGTTTGCCGCCCACCGCGTCGCTACGGCGCCGAGTGACGCCGCGGCGGGTGTCATGGCGTGCTCTAGGCTGTATCGTGGCACACAGGGCGCCATGTCGCAAGCCATGCCCTTCCGTATCGTGGTGCTTCCTGCGCAGTGTCGCGCCTGTCTCGAGATACAACTAAGCGGCCAAGCCGCACGCTGTATAGTGACCCATAAGGCCGCCCCCTAGCTGCAATACAAATTGTATCGTGATGAGTCCAAAAACTCATTAGATTTTTAATCCATTTTCCTGAGTATGTTACGAGATAAATGTGATTTAATTGCAGAAAAGTGGATAATTAACTCAAATTTTATTTTGCAGGAAAATACAATAGAAACTCAAATCTTAACCCCAAAAATCGGGAAAAGCGGTAGGCAATTAGAGTCACAATTGAAAATTTAAGTCACAGCAGGAATGCTCGAGTTGCCCGTGAATTCAAGTCACGACATCAGCCAGTTTGGCTCACGAAGAAGAAGTAGAAAGCTTGAACAAGTGAGTCGTGACTTGAAGAAGGAGGTTGCGACAAAGAAAAGCGTGGTCGAGACTAAAGGAAATAATCAGGGAAGAAGAAATTCATGTCGCGACATCACTTTGATGTCGCGACACAGCAAGAAATGATGTCGCGACACCGCTCACGAGATCCACGACAAGGAGATCGATCCCCATGAAGCCACGGAAATTTTTGCAAAAGAAAGGGTTGCAACCAGTTTTAAATAAAGGCTCCATTTTAGAGTGCAACATCATTCGATGTCATGACATACAACGGAAGATTTAAGGTGCAACCAAAGATAAAAACTTGTTTGCCTTTTTCTATATAGACTAAAACCCCTCAAATTAACATAGCTACGAGAGCCTTACACTTCTCTTGCATCCATGTTACTTTGGATATATGTGATTGATAAAATAATTTTCTCTTAATATTCATGATTTAAATGTAAAAAGGGTTCAGTCTATGACACTGCAAGTGCACAGGTCATACAAGTGCCATCTGAATGTAAGTCGGGTATCATTCCAGCGAGAGATTGATGGCGAATTACATATCAACTACCCAGACTCTTGCAAAATTCCATGCTATTTGGACTCAAAACTCATAATGAAGGTTTTATCTACCTGACACAAATTAAAAAACTCCTATACTATTGAATATGTTCAAACTAAACTAAAACAAAAGTAAATGAATGAAAATAAATTGTATACAAATGAATGGATTGAATCAGTTTCTTGTGAGAAACGAAAACTATCAATGAAATACAATGGAACAGTCAATTCCAGCACTAAACCCATTGCTCTGTTCTATGTATGGATCTGATTTTTGTCCAAGATTTCCTAATTATTGGAATTGGATCTCTCCATATTCGCTGATTGGATATCCTTGCTTCTCTCGAAGACAAGATCAAACCAGCTACCTGTATTCCAAACTCTCTTGAATCTGGGTATTTTCTTTCTCCCAATACTTCACACCATTTCACATTGTGAGAACTTTGCTTTACCTTCTCAGGATTTTCGCAAAGTTTCTACTACTTAATTGGTAGCTCAACCTCCAGATCTATGGGTTTATCCCTTTCCCTTGATTAGATCTAAGCTAACATGGGGATTGGAACTTACCTATAGATTAAGGTGAACTCTCACGATTATTTATATTGACGACCACCCTCAGGCTTCAATTATGAGCGAATGGGGATTTATCAAAATGAACTTTCGAGCTCGAGGTTCGTCAATGGTAGTCGAGACATACCCTAGAAAAGAATGCTCTCAACTCTCGGGGATGTCGGGTCTGTGTCCATAGCATGGGGCATCTAGATATCGGAGTAAGATACGTTCTCAGTGATTTGGTACTACTATTGAGACTTATCCATTCAAAAGCGACAGGTCAAAGTAAACCCGGGCAAATTAATTCTCCATAATTGTGCGGAAAGGCGTAACTAAATGTAAATCAAATCAAGCGAGTTGCGTTACGATTGTGCATTGCCGAATTAAGAAATGGGCTGTAGATCATGCACAACCACTATAATTGCAACAAAATTGAGAAAAAATGAATTCCAGAAATTCGTCTAGATTTCATAAATTTTCAGGCAGTAATACTTAAGAAAAATAATAGAACTAAAGATCCAGCTCTACTCGTCTCTGCACAGTTCGCAGATTCAAAACAAAAAATAAAATAAATAAAAAATAAAAAAAATAAAAATCTACTCTAAAACTATACGAGGTTCATCTTGCTTTACTCCGCACTTTACGGGTAGTGAAGGCGAGGAGACCTTTACTCTTCACAACTATCTATTTATCTTTACCAAAAGAATGGGACCAATTTCCAAAATGCTCTTGGTGGAAATCCAAAGAAAAAGCCCGACTCAACTGTCACATCTTCGACCTCAAGTTGATCGTGACATGGACTGTCTGATCTCTTATGATCAGTCGCGACTTCTTTCTTTAAGTTTAACCCGAGTTTGTCTTGCAAATGCCTTTGATCGATTAATTGGCGACATCATTTGTGGTCGCGACCTCTTTACTCATCTTTCCTTACGGTGTTGATGTCGCGACCCTCGGTAACATGTCGCGACATCATTGTCTTCCTATTCTTCCAGCTTCTGAGTTGCGACATCAGTTTTAGGTTGCGACCACTTTGCTATTTGTATGATGACTTCATGTGACAGCTTTGATTCCTTAATTACATGTCGTGTTGGTGGTCTTCTTGCTTTCATATCTTTCAATTTTATGTCGCGACCTCATGGTGATGTCTTCATTGACATCATTTCTTTCTTACAGTTTACCTTCGGTTCTACGTTGCAACCAATTTCCCTCATCTCACTATTTTCCGGGTCGTGACCTCGGTCCTGCGTCGCGACATCAATTTCTTACGCTCGACTTTCTTGGTCGCGACCTTCCTAATGAGTGGTCGACATCATTTCGATCCTTGACTTGTGAAAGGCTCGTAAGTTCCGCCCCGCAGTGCTTCTATTTGATATGCTAAGACCTTCCAAACTCTATCTTTGGTTGCACCTTAAATCTTCCTCAGCTTGTATGTCGCGATATTTAGAATGATGTCGCGACCTAATGAGCCTTTATTTAAAACCGGTTGCAACCCCTTTCTTTGCAAAACCTCTCCGTGGCTTCATAGATCGATCCCTTGTCGCGACCTCGCAGTGGTGTCGCGACATCACTCCTCTTTCAAGCAGGTCGATTATCAAAGTGATGTCGCGACATGAATTTCTTTCCCTTGATTATTTCTTTTTAGTCCGACCATCGTTTTCTTTGTCGCAACCTCCTTCAAGTCACTTACTTCACTTGTTCAAGTTTTCTACTTCTTCTTCGCAGCTAAATCGTTGATGTCGTGACTTGAATTGGTCAGCAACTCGAGCATTCCCTGTCATGACTTAAATTTTCGGGCCATGGACTAATTATGCCATAGAGTTTTCTTCTTATTTTTCTAAGATTTGATTTTCTCATTTATTTTCCCGTTAAAATGAAATTTGAGTTAATTATCCACTTTCTCTCGCAGAATTAAACATTTATCTCGTAACATACTCAGAAAATGGATTAAAAAATCTAATCGCGACCCATCACTTCAACTTAAAATTTTGTCATTCTCAAGCAAAGAAAAGAAAGAATTGCTCATCTCTCAAACAAATAGGCTTAGAAAATTTTTAAGGACATTTTTTAGATTCACATACCATAGTCTTCTTTCTCATTCCACCTTTCCTCGATATGGAATTAAGAGATACCAAAGATCATTTTAAATTTCGCTTGATTCAAGAATAAGATACGGTATACTTCTATCACAAATTTCTCGATGAAGTAATGTATTTAACAGCTTTATTCAACAAGTCTTGTTCTTCGTGTGTGTGTGCAGTCTTCAATCCTTTTCTATCTTTCATGTTGAATTTAGTTAATATTCTCGAGTTTTCTGACTGATCACAAAGTCCCATAGTTTGTTTTTTTCATATTGATCTCCACTAATGTAAAAATCTAACCTTCAAAATCAATGAGGTCTTTTCGTGCTTGTAATGTTGGGCTTAGGTATTCGGGGTAGATAATGGAAAATTGTTGTAACCACCCGCCTTCCACCTTCTATACTTGTTGCCTTTTAACTTTCACCCTTTTCTTCTTTGTACTTCACGATTCTCCTCACTCTTAGTCTGATTCATCTTCATGTCAATTCTTTAGTGGAATTTCAATTTCCATATACTCTTATTCAGCAGCCTTTGCTTTCTGGAACTCTTTTGCTTTTGTTTTCTAGAATAATAGTGCACAGCCATTTTCTGAAGCTTATTACTCTTAGAGAATCGGGCTAGCAACTCCATACAGCTGGCTGTATTAGGGTTACTAGGTGAAACACCCCATGAAGTAATTGTTCAAGGAAATAGGGCCACAAGACAAAACTTATTCCCTTTTTCACTAGCTTCGCTTTACTTTTCACCTCCTTCATTGTAAAATTTAAAATATTTTTCCCCAAACTTGCTTTCTTCCTTTATAGTAAACTTTTCGAATCTGAAACTAGATAATTAGCTCTTGTCGTTGTGTTTATTGCAAGGAAGGAAATTTAGGTTTTCAGCTGTCGCTTATTGAAGAAAGGCATTGTTTTGGTTCAAATCAAGGGAACTAGAGAATATGCTTAAGCATATATTGAAGGTAGGCTTAGGAAAGCTCAACCGCCAAGGATGGCCTCTATCATTTCGTCAGCTGCTTTCAATCAAGATTTCGCTCAATCAATAATCAAACAAGTTCTAGGACTATGGATTCTCAACTCGAATTTTTAAGATGTTCCAATTCCTGTCAAAGTTTGATAAGTTTTGTTGACCCAAGTGTATTATTTCTTCCAAGACTCGTGATTTATTTACTCTGCCTACTTACATTATTTCATCCAAGTATTTTGTTCCATCAAGAATAACCAATTTTCCACTTTTGCAAATTAAACTCGAATTTAAAACAATGCAGTAATATTCCTAATTTCCGCCACTATTCAAACCTAATTTTTCCTAAATTTTACCGTTTTAGAAAGAACATAATTATTTATTTGATTCATGCACAAAATGCATTTATTTATTTATCATGCTAAAATGTAAAAATGACACAAAACAAAATTTCGTTTACTATTAAACAATCAATTTGTAGGTCAATAAGCATTTTATTCCAATATCAAAACATTTGATATTGTACACCCGTTTCCTTACAAATAAGATCAGAATTCAAATTAGAGAAAAACTCTCTATTTCGATCTAAAATCCCATCTTCCTTCCAGTTGCAATTTGCCAAATTGTTCACTGCACCTGAGCTCACTCCAAGAGTGATTCAATGAACAAGGTTGTGCAAACAAATTGGAGCCCTTTCTCCTTTTCTTTTGAGCTCAGTTTGATGGGCCTGACAACCCTTCTTCCACCTCTCCTATCAACCACTTTCTTGATTACAACGTTTATGGAATAAAGAATGGAATTGGTTTGTTTTTCGACTCCATTCATTCCATAAACTCTGGTGTTCGCAACTCGGGAGCTCTTTTCTCTCTATCTTCCTTTCTCCGTCTCTTTGTTTATTTTTCCTTCGTTCTCCCATCCTTTTGATATGATTTCATGCCTAACTATAAGCCCTTATTCTTTCTTTTAAATTTTCATGAATGAATTTAAAATAGAGGTTTCTAATTTCAGCGCTCTTTGATATTTCCAACAAAGGTTTTGGGGAATTTGCAGGAATATTGACTTTTATTAAATTTCCAGATTATTCTCTCAAACTATAAACTAAACAAATTTGTCTAACAAGACATTGATTTCTGCTTGCATTAATAACTATTTATTTCAAAGAGATTCTTAATGAATACGTAACTCAAAGGTTAGGTGTATTGTAGTCTAATGGAATTTACATTTAGATTTACAAGAATGTCATGACGTTGATAATGAGCCACATTAAATATTGAGTCTCAAATCATTGATTTTCAATGAATTTAGTTTTTTTTTTTTGATCAAGGGATTTCCAAAATGAGGAGGTTTTAAAACCACTTTTATTGACTTTTTGACTGGTCTTAATCACAACTGGTGCCTTTAATGTGACTCAAATGTTACCGCTCACAGTGATCTATGTTATAAACATAAAAAATGTTCTTTTCCTTCTTATTTACTGACCTTCTGTTTCATTATTTAATTCTCTTCCACTTTATTTTTTCACATCCAGCATTCTTGGTTGCAAACTTTGGATTAATGTTGAGACCCAAATATAAACATCACCACAAATAATTTTCAATTTATTCACTTCCAATCAAACAACTACAAACTCTCAATTCATCTTCATCATGCAAAAATTTCAACAATCCCACTATGCATCACATTCAAAATTTAAGCACCAAACAAGATAAAATTCCCCCTAAACTTTCAATCATGCTATATCAAAGATAAATTTTAAAATCAAATCAAGGAAGAAAATAAAGATACGCTCCTTTAGCTTCTTATGTTGATTGGGAAGTTTGGATTGCATGCCTCCCTCTTTTTGCACCCTATTATCCCCAGAAAACTAAAAAAATATTTACTCACTCTTCAATCAATAATGAATAAAATCACTATAAGCTATTAGAAATTTAAACATAGAAATTTAAACTATAAAATAAGAAAAATAAACAAATCGGGGTGGATTGCCTTCACAAAGCCGCTTCACTTCCTTAGTCTTTAGCTGGACTTTCTGCTGCCACACTGCTTCTTCACTTCTGTTCGTAACGGTGGTTACTCTTCCACCAAAGCTTCTCTCCCAAGGTGTTGTTAATCTCTACCTCACAATCCTTCAACTCCTCGCTTATCATGGTTCTGCTCACGCCCCCAAATTGTGTGCTTGATACCACCTGTAAATGGTCCACTCCATTTCCGATTTCAAATTCTTTCCCCGAAAGAGTCTTAGTCCGAGTTGGAAACAGTTCAAGACTCGATCTCCTACCTTGAATTCTCCTCAAAAATTCGCAAGCATCATGCCAGCTTTTGTTTTATCCTTGTAGATTCTGGCACTATCATAGGCTTCATTCCTCAACTCTTCTAATTCATTTAACTGGAGTAGCCTATCTTCCTGAGCAGCTTTAAAATCAAAATTAAGTTTCTTGATGGCCCACATAGCTTTATATTCTAGCTTAAGAGGTAGGTGACAAGGTTTTCCAAAGACAAGTCTGTATGGGGACATTCCAATGGGAGTTTTAAAGGCAGTTCTGTATGCCCGCAGTGCATCATCAAGCTTCAAAGACCAATCTCTTTATGCTTGGAACTACGCTTTCTGCACTTTCTTTTATCTCCCCTCGTTGAAATTTCAAAATAGCTTCATTTGTTTGAGGATGACAAGCCGGGGGAAAGCTCAAGTAATGTGTTTGATACCATATCTGTCATGAGCTCACAACACCTTATTTGTGCAAATGGCTCCTCCATCACTAATTATAGTTCTGGGTGTCCCAAACTCCGAGAGTATTTCTTTTGTAAAAATCCCACGAATCAGATAAGGCTATTCTTGACAAGTTGCCAACCCATTTTGATACATAATCCACAAACAGGGAGTATGTATATATTTCCAAATGAAATCCCGAAAGGCCCCATAAAATCCATTCCCCATACATCAACAATTGTACCACCAGATACCTTTGTGGGCATCTCATGCCTTTGGTTTATATTTCCTCCCTTTACTTCTCCTTGGCATTGGGATCACATAATCTTTACCCATTCAAACAAATCCTTAAAATAGTAGGCCAATGAAATCCAGACTGGAGAATTTTGTGGGCTGTTTGTCTCCTGCAAAATGTCCTCCATGGCGTATGTACGACATTCTTTGTGAAATCTTTGCTTGCTCACCTTCTCTGCACACATCTCCTTATAATCATATTTCACTCCTATTTTAAACAATATTGGTCATCCCAAGATGTAGTACCTCACTACGCCCTAGCGCTTCTTTCTCTCAAGCAGGCTGAATTCGTGGCATAATTCCACAAGGTTAGTTTCACAATATCAAGATACCAGGGTGATTGTGACAACTGGAATAACTACCATCCGGAAATTCTTTCGCTATTTTTTTCTTCCTCTTGTACAAGGGGGTTTCTCTACCCTTACAAGTGATCACTATCGCATTGTCACTTACCCTTTCATTTCTTTATTTCTAGATCAAATTTTAAATAATACAAGCACTCACTTGATCAATCTGGCTTTGCTTCTTTCTTTTGTCATTAGATATTTAATTGCCGCATACCTGTGTATAACAACATTGGGACCCCAAAATGGTATGGCCTAAATTTTTCACATGCAAACACTATTGCTAAAGTATCTCCTTTTCAATAGTAGAGTACTTTCTGAGTTTCATTAAAGGTTTTCCTAGCATAAGAGGTTTTTTGGCCTTGAACACTTTTTCATTGTCCCAATACAATTTTATAAATCACCGGCATCACACATGCATTTCAAATTCTCTCGTTCCAATCTCGTTTTGCCATGATGGAGCCTAACTAGTCCGACGGATTTCCTAAAGCTTTTCGCGGTGATTCATCAAAATAGAACCTTATTATCTTTTTCCAAATTAATCAGATAGTGGTTCATCAATTTTGAGAAATCTCCTGAGCAAATCTTCTATAAAATCCAAAGATATCCTAAGAAACTCTAATTCCCTTGACTGTAGTGGGTGGCATTAGATTTTATAATTGAGACTTTGCCCGGTCTACCCTAAGCCCCGTCGCGTAAAATCATGTGCCCCAAGGACAATCTCTTCTATAACCATAAAACATATTATTTTTCCCACCAGAGCTAGATTCTGTCTTTGCACCTTGAAGTTATTGTCCCTGTGTTATGCATTGTTCAAACCTGATCCATACACCGTAAAATCATCCATGAAGATCTCCATAACTTCTTTGCTAGATCGTAAATATAGACATCATGCATCTGAAGGTACTGTGAGCATTACACAAACCAAATGGCATTCTCCTAAAAGCAAAAGTACCAAATGGGCATGTAAAGTGTTTTCTCCCCATCTGTGCACAACAATTTGGTTATATCCTCAGAGTATCCATTAAGAAACAAAATGAGGGTGTCCCGCCAACTTATCCAAAGATCTCGATCAATGAAAGGCAGTGTGGTGCAGATTCTTCGGTTGCGTGATTCACCTTCAGAAATAATACACACCTCCATCCCGTCATAGTTCTTTGTGAGGAATCACCCATTCTTTTCTTACTGATCACAAGCAATCCACCCTTGGGAACCACATGCACCTGGCTTCACCTAAGAACTATCCGATATAGCATATATAAAAACCCGTGATTTAACCATTTTAGAACTTCTTCGACAACTTCTTCGTCATCGGGAGTTCAAATTCCTCCTTGATGCTGAACAGGTTTTTCAGATTATCATCCGAAGAATATTTTGTGCATACAAATGGAGGGGTCGATACCCTTCGATCTTCAATTTGACTATGCAATTAGTTTCCTTGTATTTCGTAATTACCAAAGAATCCTCGCTCTTCAGCTTCAGTCAATGCAGCTGATATGATAATTGGTTTTTCTTTTCTGGTTCTCAAAAAAAACTATATTTCAAATGATCAAGTAATTTCTCTTCAATGTTAGCCCTTCTCGCACTAGTTTTTTGCCTGGGCGAGTTTGTCGCTTCGCTGCTTACTTCATCTTGAATGTTTTCATTTATACTCGAGACTGTTTCCTTGTTAAACAAATTTGAAGGCGTGACACAATCAAGACTCTCAAGATATCGAAAATTCATCTCAATTTCATTATACAGAGTGTTGAAGGATACAATCAGAATTCAATTCAACATCGAGAAGGCTATTGTTTCCTATAGCCATACAACTGTCTGCATCTACATCAGGATGTTCCAGACTCCTATTAATATTAAAATGCACTACTTCATTTCCAACCCTGAGTGTCAGTTCACCTTTCTGTACATCTATCAAGGCAGCTCTAGTTGCTAAGAAAGGTCTTCCCAATAACAAAGGAACTTGGGTATCTTCCTCCATCTGCATGATAATGTAATCCATCGTGGGAAGATGAATTTCCCAACCTTTGACAAGTACATCTTTCAAGAATGCCTTCAAGTTGTTAACATCTATCAACTATCTCGCAATGTAATTGCCGCTGAGGTGCTCCCCCCAAATTAAGTCTTTAATAACCGGGAGCAGAGGCATCAAATTTATACTAGCGCTTTAATCACATAAAAGCTTTCTCGAATTCATATTTCTATGGAACAAGGAATGCAGGAACCGCCGTGTCTCTTCATCTTGTCGGGAGCTTGGTCGGGATAATGGCACCGTATAGTAGCTGTTCACCATTCCCTCTCATCATCTTCCTTTCTGCTCAAGATCTCCTTCATAAATTTTGGTGTACAAAGAGGCATTTGGACTGATTATCTTTATGCAAATGGGATATTTATTTATCTTCTGAAAATGTCCAAGAATTTAGAAAATTTGTTCTTCTCCTTCTGACTTCGGTCTCTATGGAAATGATAACCGATGTGTATGTCGGTACTCCTTCCTTCTTTTCCTCGGGTCATTACTCCTCAAACTGCTCAATCCGTCAGTTCTTCTCTCCTTCTTTCAGCCTCTCTTCTTTTTGCCCCGCCTCTTCTTCCTTCGTCCCTTTGTCGCCGCCTCAAATCCTTCCCACTTCTTGGGCTTGGACCGCTATGCGCTCTTGGGTTCTTCCCGAGTATCTGTGGAATGCACCCCTTGCTCCCGATTACAGCTCAAGGGCCGGTCTCTACTTGTGTCTCCAACCCTTAGCTGCGGCACTAGCATTCTGAAACATTTGAGTATCGACTTGAAAGCTCCAAGTCAAGGTTTACTCATGGAAATCAGACAGCCTTTGTTGTCCCCATGTACTACAAGATTTTTGTTCTTCAAATCCTCCTTCACCCCGATATTCATTTATGCTTTCACCTCCTTGTTTGCCATCGCTAGAACCTTGGTGGTTGCCGAGCATCTCGTCGAGGATTCTGGCCCATGCCTGGGTCTGGTAATGTTCCTCCACCATATGAGAAATTCTCTCATGATTCCTCAGCATCGGGTTATAGTGTGTGGGCGTGTTTAGATTTGGCTTGAAATGATGCAATCTCGCTCGTTTCACGCATTTCTAACCTCCTCAAGACCATAAGAATCTTCTTCTATTGGGCACATCAACACTTCTTCTCATGTTTTCTTGGTAATCATTCCTATTTCATGAGCAAAGGTGCATCTTTCTCTCTGCTTGTCCATCCTATGCATTATGGCATCCAACTTCCTTGGTGCTCCATGGTCACATCTCTTTGCTCTCACCCTCCATGACCCCTTTTCCTCTGCTATATTTCCTCTGAAACTCGATGGAGCTTTCATATTGCATTTTGCTAGGTCTTCATCTATCTTCATTCTTCAAGACTTTTACGTTTGAATGCTCCACAAAGATGAAGCACGATAATGCCCTTAGATGTATCATTTAAAGCATGATACACTATGTCCATCCGGCTCAACCCATACCATGCATCGTGCATCTCAACAACCTCTCTAATCTTTCCCAAGCTACATATAGGCTCTCATCTTCCCCTTGTTGAATACTATTATCTCTCTTCTCTCAAGTGAGAGATTTAGAAAGAATCTCGCTCAAGTAGGCTTCTACCAACTCTTCCTGGGTATCAACCGAACCATATGGTAATGATTCATACCATGTGGCTACTATATCTCTCAAAGAAAATGGAAAGAGATGCAACTTTATCACCTCCGGTCTCACACCATTCGCCTCACCGTATTTTGCCATCCCGAGAAATCTCTCTCCCGTGTGCTCGCTTGGGTCTTCTGGGTGGGATGACCAAAGAGGGAACCGATGTTGTCGAACCATTGCAATCAAGGTCGTCTTTAGTTCAAAATTGCTTGCATCCTCAGAGGGTCATCTCGACAGTGCATCACTCTTCCGAATACAAAGCCTGCAGGAATCCTCCATTGTGTCGGCAATGGGAGGCCTCCGGTTGTTGTCCCTCTCATCTAGTCATGTCTCTCATCCGCCATAGTCGCTGCCGCTTCTTTTGTCTTTCTCTTAAGCTCCCAGTGTTCTCTCCACCTGTCCGCCGAATCAGTCGTAATCTTACTCTATGCATTGTGTTGCCTCCTCGAAATCAAACAAGTGATTAGTCTAACTAAACAAAATATTTTCTAACATGGCTTGTTAAAGATTAGTGGCCGATGAAATATCGTTGCAAAAACTAATTTTTGTTCTTTTTAAAAGGTCCAAATTAGCATTTCTTTGTCAGAATATTGATTTATTTTAATTCTTTTCAATGCCCGACAACTATGCCATAAAACTTGTTTTGCCTTTTCTATATGTGACTAAAACCCCTCGAATTAACATAACTCTGAGATCCTTACACTTCTCTTGCATCCATGTTACTTTGGATAAATGTGTTTGATAAAATAATTTTCTCTTAATATTCATGATTTAAATGTAAAAAGGGTTTAGTCTATGACCTTTGCAAGTGCCTGGTCATAGTAGTGAATCCCAGTCTCAGAATCCGAATTATCATTCCCACAGAGATTGATAGCGAATTCTGGTCCGGCTACCCAGCTACTAAAATTCCATACTATTTGGACTCAAAACTCATAATGAAGGTTTATCTACGACACAAATTAAAACTCCTATACTATTGAATATGTTCAAACTAAGCTAAAACGAAAGTAAATGAATGAAAATAAATTGTATACAAATGAATGGATTGAATCAGTTTCTTGTGAGAAACGAAAACTATCAACAAATACAAATGGAGCAGTCAATTCAGCACTAAACCCATTTGCTGTTCTATGTATGGATCGATTTTGTCAGATTTCCTAATTATTGGAATTGGATCTCTCATATTAAGCTGATTGGATATCCTTGCTTCTCTCGAACGAATCGAACCGACTACACAGCTATTCCAAACTCTTGCAAGATGCGGGTATACTCTCAATACTTCACACTCATTTCACGTTGACATTGAGACATTTGCTTTACCTTCGGGATTTTGCGAAGTTTCTACTACTTGGTGGTGGCTCGACCTCCCGGATCTATGGGTTTATCCCTTTCCTTTGATTAGATCTAAGCTAACACGAGGATTGGAACTTGCACATAAGATTAAGGTGAACTCTCGATTGTTATATATTGTTAAATACACCCTCCAACTTCAATTATGAGCGAATGGGGGTTTATCCAAAATGAACTTTGAGCTCGAGTTCGTCAATGGT
This sequence comes from Tetrastigma voinierianum, assembly GCA_016808115.1. Taxonomy (NCBI): domain Eukaryota; kingdom Viridiplantae; phylum Streptophyta; class Magnoliopsida; order Vitales; family Vitaceae; genus Tetrastigma; species Tetrastigma voinierianum. Next base: position 36,859 of record JAEQBH010000390.1, read on the forward strand.
AGTCGAACATACCCAGAAAAGAATGCTCTAAACTCTCAGGAATCTCCGTCTCTGTGTCACCCATAGGGCATCCTGGATATCAGAGTAAGATACATTCCCTCAACTAGTATTAGGTACTACTATTGGGAACTTATCCATTCAAAACGACACCGATTAAGTAAAAAGCTAGAACTAATTAATTCTCCATAATTTATTAAGGGAAGAAGGCATAACTAAATGTAAATCAAATCAAGAAGAGGCTGCGTTACGATTCTGCATTCTGAGTAGAAATGGGCAAGTCACGCCACGACCACTATAATTGCAACAAATTGAAAAAATGAATTCGAAAATTCGTGCAGATTTCTATAAATTTTCGACGATATACTTAAGAAAAATAATAGAACTAAAAGATCCGGCTCTGCTGTCTGCCTGATTTGCGAGATTCAAAACAAAAAATAAAAAAATAAAAATAAAAAAATAAAAATCTACTCTACAAAATATACCCTTTGAGTTCTCTTCTTCTCCCTTTAAAGGTAGTGAAGGCGAAACTTACTTTTCACTCTCTCTGACTATCTATTTATCTTTGCCAAAAGAATGCAGGCCTATCTAAAAATGCTCTTGGTGGAAATCGAAGAAAAGCCCGACTCAGCGTCACACAATATCGCGTTATAAGGTTGATGTCGCGACATGGACTTGTGCTTAATTCGTGATCGGTCGCGACTTCTTTCTTTAAGTTGCAACCCGGTTGTCTTGCAATGCCTTTGATCGATGGTAGCGACGCCGTTTGTAGTCCGCGACCTCTTTTGCTTCATCATTCACCCGGTGTTGATGTATTACCTCAGTTACATGTCGACATCATTGTCTTCCTATTCTTCCCGACACGAGGTTGCGACATCGGTTTTAAGGTTCTGCGACCACTTTACTGTTTTTATGATGACTTCATGTGATGACTTTGATTCCTTGGTCGCAATCGTGTTGGTGGTCTTCTTGCTTTCATATCTTTCAATTTTATGTCGCGACCTCATGGTGATGTCGGGACATAATTTGCTTTTCATTTTCTTTCTTATGGTTGCAACCTCAGTTCTACGTTGCAACAAATTTCCTCCTTCTCACCTATTTTCGAATTAGCGACCTCGAGTCTGCGTCGCGACATCGAATATTACGCTCGGCTTTTCTTCCGGTCGCGACCTTGTAGGTGGTCAGCGACATATGTTTCTGATCGCCAGACGCTGAAGGTCGCGAGTTCGAGTTCTGCGGAGTGCTCCTATTTGGCTCTGAGGTTGCAGCCTCCTTCCAAACTCTATCTTATCGCGACTCAACTTTGGCGGGCCACACTCTGCTCTTGTCCTGGCTTGATTGTATCGTGACACACCTCAGCTAGTCAAGCCCTCGCCTATCACGATACAATTGACTGTATCGTGACACACTCCCCAGTCAAACTGCATGCCCAGGACTGCTATGTCACGATACAATTCATTGTATCGTGACCTTGTTGGGTAGTAGCCCATCCAATTTCTGCTTCGTTTATTCTTTTTTTTTTCACAATTTTTTTTTCTCATTCCAACTACTGGAAAACCTCCCAATATATATATATATATATATTTATTTCCAATAAACCAAATAAATTTATTAAAATTTATTTTATTCAAATTTTTTCAGTTTACACCTTTATCGAACCAACCAGAAATTTCTTCACATCCCTTTTTATTTTTCATTTTAAGTGGACCATTTTGCCAAAATTTCTCAAACACTTGTTCTCTCACTAACCTAGTCTGTTCCAATTTTATTTTTTCCTATGTCTTTATTCACGAAACACCTGAATCACCTGATTCTAGATGCACAATCCACGTAAAACACGATTGTATCTTGGTGTTCTAATCCGATCCGTAAATTGTCTAGGTAGTCACATACCTATACCCTAACATCGAGCTTTACCAAGTTGTGATGTTGTCACACCTTATGACCATAGCCTAAGCCCAAGTCCCTCAATCCCTAGTTTTTCATTTACCTAAGCTCTACACCCACCGAGCTCCCAAGGTAATCGTTTACCTTAGCTATAATACCAAGCTGTGACGCCCTAAAACCCGGGGGTCCGTTGACAACCCGTCAACCTGCGGAATAATCGTGGATGTCGGGTTGCAGGCACCGCTCATGAAAATCAGGCGAGAGAGTCTCGCGTAGGGGCTCTACCCCGAACTACAACTTGTCCTGACATCGATCTCATGAGACATGTACATGAGTAAACATGGCCATAGGTATACATTAGTACTCATCCAAATACACACCAACTGCTACCATAGTTCAAGAGTTAATAATTCCTCTTAATTCAACATATATTAAAATTACTACATTCTAATACATGTTATACAGCAACATCAAATATCTGAGTCGGCTTTCTTCTCCTCTGACATCTTATTAGGTAGCGCCTTTCGATCGCTTCTGGCTGCACGAAATGGTGATCCCTCGACAGGTGAGCAAAGCCCGGTAGTGATAATAATTTCCACCATGAATTTACTCCCCACCTAAAGTGCACATGCCATGGCAAGCAATCATTCGGCTTGATTCACATTGAACCTACTCGAATGTCTATATGACCAATCCCATGTCCCGAGTCCTCACCGACTCCCTCACATATGCCTAAGTTGAATGCGAGTAAAATATCCAGTTTTCAAAACAAAAGCTTTTTGTTCTCGAAAACTCACTATCGAATTTCGGTAAATACATTGGACTACCCTCCGAGGCGAATTGCTGGATATTTCTCCGAAACAGTCATGGGTCCGCCTCCGAGATGGCTTGGTAGACTGACTCTACAAGATTCTTCGGAAAATCTTCCTTGAAATTCCTTTGCAAACATTTTCATATTTGTTTCATTTCATATCATGCACTCCTCCTAATGACCTAGGGTGCCCCAGTGCATATGGAATGCATGATGCCAATTCCAAAACATTAATGCTAATATATTCACATGCATATATTAACATAATTAAAATCACATAAATATCATGTTATGCAAATTTCACCATATTACAAAATTAGCTCACATGGGCTAATTAACAAACACAAGCAATTCATTTTGAATCCTTAACAAACCATTTTCACACCAAAATTTTGTGTCATATTCCGTGAAACGTTGAAACCCTCGGTTTCTTTTGTTCACGACCACCTAAATAGGAATTTTCTCCACTTTCGGTTCAAACCTTTTGAGGCCAAGTTCACAGCTAAAACAAGCCTCGAACATTTCCTAACCATTTTACATGGCTCTTAGCAGGTGCGCAAGTAGGAAAAGATCCCTACCTCTTGGAGTTGTCGGAACTCCACCAAATCGGTGCCCACGCGTAGCCCTCGCCACGTAGAGCAACTTTGCTTCTTACTCCGTCGAGAACCGACGGTCCGATTGATCGAAAATCTAGAGAGAAGGTGCTCTCTCTCTCTCTAAAAAATTCAAAATCCAGCCACACACGTTCTTGTTCTAGCTACTGCATGTTTTGTGCTAATTTCATTTGGAGAAGATGAACACTGTTCATCTTTTGTCCTTATTCTCATTAACAAATCAAAAATTCCCATCATGTCCCTTTTTTTCACTATTTTGACACGTGGCTTAATCTAAGTCGTCCATTTCCATTATCTCTATAATCTTGCAACATGTGTCACAAGAGTACATCTAATAGGTGACTTTCGTCACATCACATGTCTCTCAAACCCTTTTCTGGCTTTTGACACGATTACTCGAAAAATGAAATTCGACCGTCTCGAATTCAGAAATTATTGTGTGCTAGATTCGAGGCGATTCCAACGGTGAAATCCATTTTGTCATCCGAGATCTAGAAAAATTTCGGATTTGTACCGAAATAACCATTTTACCATTTTTCCGAAAATTGGAATTTTCTCTGGTCTTACATTATCAACCTAATATTTCGCATTTGCGAGTTTTTGGTTGTGTTTTTTATGTTCGATTGCCCCACATCGACCTAGTTGGGTCTCAGCGCCCGTCTTGGTATTTATGTTGGCTTTCAATATGCATTTATTATAAATTATATCGAGCCTCTTACGGGGGAAGTTTTTATTGCTCGATTTGCAGATTGTCACTTTGATGAAAATCTTTTCCCGCCATTAGGGGGAGATGATTCGTGCCACAGTAGTGTGATCCGGAATCAACAATATTTGTATCCTAAATTTCCTCCTACTACCGTAGTCAAGCTGCGCGGTATAGCGGTTCAAGGTCGAACTTCGGGGATGGGTTTCATCTTACAAATGATTCGCATCATGATTCAAAATGGTGAGGCTTTCATTTGGATTTTCGGATTTGCATTAAAAAGTGTGGTTGGTGGTGTCACTAAGCTAAGTGAAGCAGTTTGAAATAAGATGTATTAAAAAGAAACACCTTGAAGTTTTGGGTCACTAGTTTGATGGGGTTGTAGAGGTGTCCTCGGGTTATTTCCTCGCATTAGGGCAAATGACATATAGTCATTTCCAAAATCGAATCTTTGTTTAACTTTAAAAACCAACCCTTAATAACATTCCCTATTTGAACCCACGACATTCTTGGGCATTTAATGTTCCAACAATTGAAAAATAGAAGCATTTAAAACCTACTTTGGAGTGCTCGTAAATGACATCTAATGGATGTTAGTGTCTACCATTAAGAATACACCCAGACCTAAAGCATGCCAAGTATTGACCAAAGAAAATACATTAAATAGCATTTAAACCTAGTTTGGAAAGTTTGAAACACAAATCTGCGATTTTTAGCCTTCGTAAGCAGAGGAACACCCACAAACCCATCAAACCAACCCTAGCAACCCTCCTCTTCCAAGGTTTGAGAGCAGCGAACATTCTTTAAGTTGTCATCCTCAAAGGGGTGTGTTTGGCAGCCTAGAAAATGATAAGGTTACATTGAGGGTAAAAGAGGAATTAAACAAAACGGAGTCGTTTGGATTACAAAAAAAGGGAGCAGAAATTTCGCTATGCACAGTGAATTTCGCTATGATAGCAAAAATTCGCTATGATAGCGAAATTTCGCTATCATAGCGAAAAATACAAGCATAGCGAAAATTCAAATTTTCGCTATGCACAATAATTTTCTCTATGATAGCGAAATTTTGCTATGATAGCGAAATTTCGCTATCAAAGCGAAAATTTTGCCATAGAGATTTTATTTAGGCTCTTGGTATTTATTTATCACTACAGGAAATTTTAAGCTATCATTGCGAAAATTTCACTATGCCATAGCGAAAATTGCCAGCCTTCCTGCATCCTCCAGCCTGCATTTCTCCTCTTTCAGCTTGATATTTCTTCATCCCAGGCTTAATGAAATCGCCGAGAATTCATACGAACCCGGCATAAATCAGTACAATTTCGATGCCAAGCTTGATATAATGGTGGAGGCTTACGAAACCTGCAAAACTACCAAAAACAACCTCGAAACAAAATCAGTAATACTAATGGACCTGCACATGTCAATCGGCTTAATTAATATGATTAGTACGCAAAAAGCACTCAAAACCAATCTTAAATAGGATTCAAAATAGCACTTTTTGGGTACTAATCACACCCCCCAACCGACACATTGCTAGTCCCATAGCAATGCTAAAAATAATAAAGAACATGCAGGCAATGCTTTTGCAAAAAGTGTATGTTGTTCAAAAAGTGTGTACAAGTGATGCTTTACTGTCAGTATGAAAAATTTAGACTTTGTACAAAAACCAATATGAGAGAACAATAGCCGTATAAGACGAGTCTGAGAGCAGCATCAGTAATTCAGGGAAGTCAACTGAACTGCAAAATCTAAGTGTTTTTAGGTAACTAGTTTGAATCAATAAGTTGCAAAGCTATTCCCTCCCCACAACCAAGCTACTTCCAGGACCTTAAACTGATGACCAACCTAAATAGATTCAGTTACACTCTTATTTCTTACTTCTATTGTATTGTAGGGTGCAATGCTGAAGACTCGACTTCACCAAAGTCCGTGTAACGGTCGCGATGACCTCCCAACAAATTAAGGTTTAGGGCATCAAGTCAAAGGATGCATCGACCACAAAACTCTTCGAGGCTTCACCTGGACTTCGAATGATTTGAAATTTAGCTCTGACTACATTAAACTCTACCCATCCACCCGTGTAGCGAACACAAAGTCGGTGACTCCCAACTAGTGAAGGTTTAGGGCACCGGGCTTTAAAGGCTTTTGCCAAATACCCCTCGGACTGTGTTCGGGTTTCAAGGCAAAGTGTCACGGCTTTCAATTCTGTTTTTCTTCTTTCTTTTTCTTTTTGCTTTTTCTTTTTCATTGGGAAGACTTCATTGGTCTTCTTTTGTGGGTAACAAAAACCTATTATGGTCGTCGGCTAATCAGGCCGGTTTGCAAAGTAAAGAATTATCTGACTTCTCAGCCTATTGATGGCCAGTGTACCTTGTGTGTAATTAGCCAAAGGCGGATGGACAAGGTTGAACTTTGGAACTTCAATCGACCAAAAACTTAATCACGTATGGAACTGTTTTACCATTTTGGTAGCATACAGTGCTTCAATTTTTCAACTGTAGGTAAGACAAAAACATATAAATATAGGCGCATAAAAAAATGGTTTGCAAAAGTGTAGGAAAATGTATATACTGCTATAAAGCTTTTGATATAACCAACGTGGCTAGTACAAGCTTAACATAACTAAACCACCTGACAAAAAAGCTCCACATGTGGCTAATACATACATCTAAACAATCTATTAAAAGCAAGTAGGCGGAGTTGATAAAGCAAAATAAAACAAAAAATGATAGAACTAAGCACCAGCTCTAACCTGGCCACGCCAAAGTATAGCAATAATCTCATTTGGGTAGGGATGGGAAGCTAGAGAGAGGTGTGACCACCTACTCGTGGTGGTGTAGACGTCGGTGGATTTGAAGCTGCTGCGAGCTGCGAATATTCAAGGGGCTGCGAAATGGATGCCAGCGGTCGATCCGCAGTGGTGGGTTGTGTAGGCTACGTCACGGCGGCGGCGGGAGACCGGTGGCCATGGTCGAAGAAGCATGGCGTGATTCTGGAGTGACCTCGGCTGGTATCCGCTAGTCTACGGCGCTGGTATTAAGCAAGTGCACGAGACAACATCCGTAATAGCGAGATAACTCCATACGTGACGGGGATATGCTCATTATTCTTGTGATGTGGAGATGGGCCGAGTAGTCTCGGGAGAAATTTGGGCGATAAGTGGGCCCGGAGGAGATAGATCTGGGCGGGTCCTCTCCGCCTCTACCTACAGAACGGGTTGCTCACCCCTCTACGAGGTCCTCGTAACATCATCCATGCCTCACTCACTAGCTGCTGGGAATAATGGAGAGTGGCACATAGAGACCCTTCGATGGATCAAAACACAGGGACAACTCACTCGCCACTCAATGCGTGGCTCCTCGGAAACCCAGGATACTCCTAAGATTTTGACTCGGCAAGCCTCGGCATCAACGAGGGAAAAGCCGCGACTAGGTCTTCTGATGGACCTTCTCCTCGAGTGTAGCGGCGAAGTCATGAGCTTCGGGACTAAGCCGGAATCCCTCGAAAAATCCGCAATGCCAGGCCCTCCAGTGGCTCCCTGCTGTACATAGTGTTGGAGTGGGAATAAGCTGGTCCGGAGTACGTGGTCCACTAGGAGCATCTGCAGCTCTGGATGTGCCTGCATCGTCTCTCTGGGATCTTGGGTGGATGGGCTCTGCGAAATGGGCTCCATGGAGTGAACCATGGGCGGGAGTTGCGGGGAGGCGTAGTGTAGACGCGACCGTAGTGCGCTCGGTGGCGGTAGACTCTGGCCCCGGGGGCTATCTTGGCCGGGGCGAGGCAATTTGAGGTGGGGCGCGCGGCTCGGGTCATGTGCGAGATAGTGGCCGGGTCACGCTAGGGCTCGTGACGAGGCTCGAGCGTGACGGCAGGAACGATGGGCGGCTCGGGCAGCGGTTGCTCCGGGACGGTGGTCTTCGAGTAGTGTGGCGACACGGGGGGCAAACTCAAGGCAATGGGAGCTCTGGGGCGGCCTAGGAGATGCAATGAAAATGAGGGGGGAAAAAAACCTTTTTATAAATTTGTTAGGCAACTGAAAGGTCCCCAAAGGTAGCCGAAGGGCCGCAGGAATGAATTTCGCTATTATTTCGAAATTTATGCCTGCACTAACTTCCATCCTGCAGAATAACGACAAAAATTTAATTTAAATAAATTAAAATAAAATAAAATAAAAATAAAAGTAAAAATAAAATTACTAAAAATTAAAATTTTTATATTTAAATAAAATTAAAATAAAGAAAATTACTAAAAATAAAATAAACTAAAAAGTGATCAAATTAAACTAAAATCAAAATTTTTGGCTGGTTTGGTCTCGTGGAGACGAACCGACTCATCTGCTCTAGTTCCATTCATGGAGGATCGGAGGAGCTATTTCGCCTCCGGTGTTGTGTCTTCTGTGCCTTCGTACTCGGCTCCTTTGTGTTGAGCTTCTTTTCACTTGTTGGTGCTGGGAGGATCATTGGCTCTGCAGGAGGGACTGATGCAGTCCATTCTCCACCAATTGCTTCACTTTCCTTTATCAATTCCTCTTGCAGTTTGTGAGCACTTGGTTTTCTAGCACTTGGACAGTGAGCAAACTATTGAAATTCACGCCCTTGACGCTTTCACAGCTTCAGCTTGTTTCTCGGGTGAAAAATATTAAGCTCAGTGTCATGTTGCCAAATGAAATTTGCATGGCGCTCCATTCAACAATTGATTATCGCATTGGAAGTGGGCTGAAATGGCCTTCCGGGATGATTGGCACATGATTAGGCCCAATGCGATCGGTTCGGTGTCGAGCACTAAAAATCCACCGGATAGTGAGAATTTGTCCACCTTTGCAAAACATCCTCAACTATCCTTAGGAATTTTTCTTGTTCCGATCCAGGCCCAGGATAGAGTGATGTTAGTGAGTTTAAGCTCCTTAAACCAGTTTGTATCTTGAGCTTGCCACATTAGACACACTTGGCCCCGAGTCAGCAGTGGTTTGTCTATGCAAGTCCCTCAATGTTAGCGATATTGTGGGGATCCACGGATCCTTGTACTTCAGGGTCTTTCTACGAATGATGGCGACTTGCTCTGGTAGGAGGCTTTCTTTTGATACTGACCCTCTTGTTGTGCCACGGGTCTTTCAAAAATTTTGCATATGTTGGGACCTGTTTAATCATGTCAAGCAATGGGATATTTACTTTCACTTGCCTTAGCACCTCCCAAATTTCAGTTTGGTTTGTGAGTTTCTCTTTGCCTCTAAGTGCTTGAGGAAATGGAGGGGGCATGTGTTTCTTCATTGAATCTTCTCTGATTATTATTCTCTCAGGCTCAGCTTCCCGTACAAAGGAGACTCTGTCCGATTTTCATGAGTCTTTGTCGGGTTGCAGACATCCGCAGTATTCAGCGGGTGTGGTTGTCAACAGACACCTTGGGTTTTGGTGCGTCATAGTTAGATCCAGATTTTTATCATTTTTTGGAGTGGGATCCATAAAAAAGATGCCAAAATATTCAGATCAAATGGTTGAAAAGCTCGAGCTTATATAAGCTTGAGTTTTCAACAACCCATTAATTTATCTATCTATTCATCATCAACGTATAAAATAAAAGAGGAAGGGAGAGATGGCGATGAGGGAGCTAGTGAAGGGAGCGGCGTGTGCGGTTTCGGGTTCGTCCTCGTCATTTGCTAATCCACTGGGTGCTCTCTCCAACTCTCTTGTCGGTTCCTCTTCCAAGACCCAAGTAGGTACTTGTGCTTTTTGCTATTTTCCCCCCATTTATTTGATATTATTATATTCCTCCATCCATCCACCCATCCATGCATGCCTTGGATTGAGGTAATTTGGGGAAGAAAAGGGAGAGAGGGAGGAGAGGAGGAATTCCACCATGCTTCTCTTATGTGTAAATTTGTTTCATATGTTGTTCCAATAGGAACGACTTAAGGAGATCCCCACATCAACTTCCACTGCCTCCAGCTCTAGCTCCAATGCAGTTGAAACTCTCTTCCAGGAACCCCCGTTGGACATCCTTGGAAATGAGCTTGATCTCTCCTTTTCGTCCGTCTTTCGGTCTTTGCACTTCCCTCTCTTTTGTGTATTATTTGCCCATCTAGTTGGCAATTTGGCTTATACATCGCCCTTTGTTTTTTGTGTGTGTGTGAGAGGGTTCAAAGTTACTTCGCAGTTTTCAGTCTGTGGATCAGAATGGGCTTGTAGATGCATGGGATGAGATTCAGAAATTTCGGCGCTCTATGTTCCCAAGTTCGTCCCGGCTATGACCACTCTCGCTTCGACCAAGCGTTGAGGTAATTCAGTTTTATTCTCCCAAAGCTAAGCTATGGCTTAATATTGTTAATGGTACTTGAAAAGGGAAGACAGAATTTGGTCTCATGTCAATTGTTGATGCTTAAGTAAGGTTGCAAAGTTTGAACTATCAAATGAGAAAGTTACTTCTTCTCCTTACTGATTCATGCCACAGCGGGGGTGCCGAAATCAACAATATTTATAAACCCAAATTTCTCCTACTGCCGTAGCAAAGCTACTATAGTATAGCGGTTCTAGGATCGAACATAGGGATGGGTTTTCTTCACACAAATGATTTACAGTGAGGTTCAAAATGGTGAATTCAATTTGGATTTTGGGGTTTTGGTAAAAATAGGGGAGTTGGTGATTTGCAGATTAAAAATGAAATAAGTGAAAAAAAAAATGTAAAATAGAATTCCTTGTAGTGTTAAGTCACTGGGGTTGGGGTCCTGGGGTAACTAAGGTTCTCCAGGGTCCTTTCCTCATGTTGGGGAGGATGACATATAGTCATCTCCCAAACCGGTTCTTCATTTAACTGTAAAAACAAACCCTAAATAACTATCTTTGAAAAATTGGTATTTGCCTCCCATTGATGGTCTCGGACAGTGAATAACATCACCTTGACTCACTTTCTACTTGACTAATAAATGATAACTAATGAATGTCCTTTGTATCTAACAATAAGCATACAATGAACCACAAAAACACCAAGTATTGGCTATTTACGATTGAATAAGAGATCGAGCCTAAATTTGGAAATAAAATATCCTTTAATCGCCTTTCAATAACCCATAGATGATAACTAACAGATGTCAATGGATCTACCAATAAGCATCCAATGAACTCAAAAGCTTTTCAAATACTAATCGATAAAGCAACCAGAAAGAGATTAAAGCCTACGTTTGGCCCGAAACCATAAATGGTAGAAAATACCTCCCGGATTAAAACATGGAAAAACCACGAGTTGCCTTGATCCCACACTTGATGTGCCTCCACTCCAAGGAAAAAGAGGTTTAGCCATTCATCCTCAGTTGGCATGCATCCTCGGAGGGTGTTTAGCTGCCAGTAATATGAAAATGAGAGAAAGGGAGAAAGAAAGAAAAATGAGAAAACGAGGCTTGATTTGAAAGCAGCGCCCCAAAATTATTGATTGAAGTTAATTCATCTTATAGCCCTTGACTGAAGCTTATATACGCTCAGGGTCAAGGGAAATTGCAAAAAGAACTAGAAACAAAAGCTATTACGAGGACAAATTTGGAAGAAAAAAAAAAATAAAGTAACAAAAACATAGCGTCAAGCGGGTGGAGCGGTGGGCATGATGAATAGTGTCAAGCAGTGACGGTGCGGCGAGAGCAATTTCTCAACGTGCAAAATTTCTTGCAGCTCCACTTTTCTTGCATTTTCTGCTCTTCTTTCATACGGTCTCACGATGCATGTCTTGAGTTTAACTCAAAAATTCTTCGTACTTGGATCGACTCAACGATTTTGGCATAATTAACTTCTTAAAAACTATAAAATTTACCACCATCGTCGGTAGAATAGCGGGGACCTTAATGTGCATATTGATTTAATTCGCTAATTAGTACATAAAGTGCTCAAAACCTATAATAAACGGGGTTCAATAGCGCTTTTGAGCACTAATCACTTACCATTTATGTGAGTTGAAGAATTTAATTGAGAGGGTAGTTTCCAAATAAACATTATCTGTCGAATGAAAATTTCCTCTATATAAATTAATAAACGGATGTAACTAGTTTGTATTTGTTTTCTTGTTTAAGAAAACATATTTATGATCCTTGCTTACTACATAAAAGTTTATGTATTTTGAGATGTATGAAGTGATATTCATGTGGTTTCAACTATATATGTGAAAGTAATGACATATTGAAAATTTGGTCACAAGTACAACTTTGTATTTTGTGATATTTCAATTTTTAGTTGCTACCAAATACCAATTTCAGCTAAACCAATTGTTGTCTATAAACAACGATTGTTGGAACTTATAGGTGTTGAAAATCAAGTAGAGAGAGCACTGAAGAGAGAGAAACCAGATCTTAAACATTCTGGAAAATATATTCTCTTTTAGAAAAAGACAAAAACAAAAAACTTAAAACCCGTTAGTTACGGGAGAGAGAATTGCTTTGAAGTTATATAAGGACCTGGGTTGGCGGTGGTGAGAGAGCATGATGACTGAGGTTGGCGTGTATTGTGTGACTTGAGACAAGCGTGAAGCGCACGATATTACGGAGGTATCATCGATGGGTGTGTGCAACCGCAGTATTATGAAGCAACACCCGATGGGCGTGTCTTGAGGCGGCGGTGTCACGCAGCGACATCGCCCGCAAACAGCATGGGTGCACACATGGTGAGCAAACCTGACAATCGAAGCGATCAAGTGACCGAGGCTTTGTGACATTCGGCGGGTTGAGATTGTCCCGGAACATCGGACCTCGAGCTTGTGTTCACGGATTAAGTTTCGGATGAAATATCAAGCTCAATATGTTTTGTTCTAGCATGGTAAACTGGGTTGCAGGCTAGGGCTTGTGCTCCTAAGTTATCACTCCATAGCACCAGTGGTTGAGAAATAGAAATACCAATCTCAGTAAGAAGATGTTGAACCCACATTAGATCAGTGGCGACCTTCCAGACCAGGCTACATGTCGACACCGGTCTTTTGGGCTGTGGCGCCTCAATAGAGATTAAGTTGTGACCCGCGAAATACTGTTGAATGTGGGTGAACTAGCACTCATGAAAATCGGGCAGAGTCTCCTATGTACGGGGAGCTCTACCAACACCCAATTCAAATTCCAATGGGTATCCAAATCTCGAGTCACTCTCGACTCCTATCACGCGTAGCCCTCGCCACGTAGATCGACTTTGCTTCTTCTTTCCAGTCGAGATTCGTGATCACGAGCGACCACAAATCTAGAGAAGGGCTCCTTCTCTCTCTAAAATCACAAAATCCAGCCTCTTGCATCTCACGCCCGTTTTGTCTCCAAAATGAAGAAGATGAACAACTATTTAACTTTATGCAAATTCTCATTAACATTTTCATTAATTCCACTTGTGTCCTTTTGTCTTGATTTTGACACTTGGCTTAATCTAAGCCGTCCATTTCCATCATCTCTCTAATCTTGCAACATGTGTCACAAGAGTACATGTAGTAGGTGACTTTTGTCACATCACATGTCTCTCAAACCCGTTTTATGGCACCTCGATACCCGGTGCCTAGAAAAACGTGAAATTGAATATCTCGAGGTCGAGAGTCGGCGTAGTAGCCAGATTTCGTGAGACGATTCAAGCGGTAAAAGTCAGTTTGTCATCAGGGTCTAGAAAAACTTTGGATTTGATGATCAAAATTACCGTTTTACCTTTTGAGAAAATTATATTTCTGGGGTTTCTGTCACTTTATAAAAATTTGCGTCCGAAATTCCCACGACTATCACGCGCATCGACCACGTGCATACGTAACCACACACAATCCTTGCTTGAGTATTGCAGCGTGACCTTGAGTGAATCCGACAACCCATTGGGTCGTCAACCTAATCCATGTCATGGGCCGACATTCATATATCGAGCTCTTACGGCTCCGCAACACCCAATGCAATTTCCAATGGGTATCAAATCTGGTGCTCCGATATATCACTTTCGACTCTGAGTCTACGTGATAGCCATGACCATGTGTTTTCATCTCGAGTCACTCAGGCTCCCTATCACTCGACTTTAAGTCACGTGATAGCCACGGGATGATGTTTTCTCTCTGGGTGGCAGAACTTTAGGCCACCATTGCGAGCCTCTTACATCCACACAGAAATTTGGATATCTCCTCGGGTCTCTTACACCCACATAGAAATTTGGATATCCCCTTTAGTCTCTTACCCTGAAGAAATTCGGGATAGCTCCCGGGTCTCTTACACCTGAAGTCGGGATATCTCCTTATGGGTCTCTTACACCCACCACAGAAATTTCGGTTCTCCACGGGTCTCTTACACCCTACAAATTTGGGATCTCCTAGGTCTTACACCCACGAAGTCGGATAGCTTCAGTGTCTCTTCACATGCCTTGAAGTCGGGATATCTCCGGGTCTCTTACACCCTTTAAAATTTGATTTCTCCGCAGGATGTATATTTGAAATTTGGGATAGCTCCCCGAATCTCTTACACCAACACAAAAATTCGGGATAGCTCCGGATCTGCCTGACCTGAAATTCGGGATATCTCTGGGTCTCTTCACATGCTGAAATTTTGGATTCTCACGGTCTCTTTTACCGGTTGCCATTTTTCTATATAAACTAAAACCCCCTCAAATGTACATAGTTACAAGAACCTTACACTTCTCTTGCACCCATGTCACTTTAGATAAATTTGCTTTAATTAAATAAATTTGTCTTGATGTTTAAATTTAAAGTGGGTTTAGTCTTGTTACTTGCAAATTAGGTCATACAGTAGTAAAAATCTGAATGTAAGTCATTATCATTCCCATAGAGATTGACATGAATTAGAGATCAAGTACTGACCACGAAGTTCTATGCTAATTTGGACTAAAGAATTTGATAATTAGAATTTTGTCTAAAATGCTATATCCTAGTATTAACTAAAAATAGAAATTGGAATAACATGAAGTAACTAAAAATATAAAAGAACTAAATCTTTTGGATCTAATATGTTTCCCTATAGAAGCAGAAAACTATCGGTGAATTACAATGAAGCAGTCAATTCTGCATGAAAGTACATTGCTCTATTGTATTGATGGATGCGGATTTGTCGGGTGCCTAAATATTTGCGGTTGGATTTCCACGTTCAGTTAGAAACTCTTGCTTCTCTTGAAGTCAGGTCGAACCCCGATTACTTATATGCATGTTGTAAGATCTAGGTATTTTCTTTCTCAATACTTCATACCAATCTCTTGATATTTGCGAGATCTTTTGCCCGCTACCGGAGATTTTTGCAAAGGTTCTACCATAATTGGTGGCTCGTCCTCCGGATATTGATTCATCCTTTCCCTTGATTAGTCATTCGCGCCACGAGAGATTCGGGGCTTCTCTTTAGATTGAGGTGAACTCTTTGATTGTTGTATTGTTAAATGTTCCCTCCCGACTTCATTATGAAGCGAATGGGGGATTTATCAAAATGAACACTCAGAGCTCAGTAGTTCGTCAATGGTAGTCTAACAAACCCATAAGAGAATGCACTCAGCTCTCAGGAATCTCCATCGTAATCTTTTGGGCATCCTGGAAATCGAGCAAGATACACTCCCCTTAAGTATTATTCGTGCTACTATTGGGAACTTATCGATTCAAAAGACACGAGTAAGTAAATCCTAGCCCGAATAATTTTCTCCGGATTTTTGCGAAAATTTGTAACTAACTCTAATTCAAATCCGGCGGCTGTGTTCAAGTCTTGCATTACGATTAAAAATGATCTTGATCTAAACATCCACTATAATCGCAATGGGCGAAGAAATGAATTCGAAATTTAATACAGATTTCATAGATTCATTAGTAATTTTAGAAAAAAATAACATAAATGGAAATCTAGCTCACTCGTTTCTGCGCAGTTCGCAAATTTAGATTCAGAAAAGAATTCAAGAAGAAAAATAAAATAAAATTCTACTCTAAGCTATACACTGAGTTCCTCTTCATTCCCCTTTTTCTGGGTAGTGAAGACGGAAGCTACTTTACTATTCTAACACTGTCTATTTATAACTGTCAAAAGAAATTGGGCCTAAATGCAAAAACCTCCAGGTGGAATTCCCAAAAGAAAAAGGCTAGTTTACTGTCCTAGGTCATGACCTCGGGTTGATGTCGCGACATGGATTTCCCTTGTTTTCTCTTGTTTAGTCGCGACCTTGTTGCTTCTGTTGCGACCAGGTTCCTTGCAGCTGTTTTGATTAGTGGTCGTGACATCGTTGGCTCAGTGCTTCTCAAGAGTTGATGTCGCGACCATGGTTTCACGTCGCGACCTCGTTGTCTTTCCCTTCTACTGCATTCTGAGTCACGACCTCAGTTCTTTGTCAGGACTCCTCTCTTCTTTGTTCTTGTTGCCGTCGTTCAGTTTGCGAGTTGACCACATTTACTCTCTTGCCTCGTTCTGGGTTGCGGAAAAACACTTTTTTAAGTGTGACCTTGTTTGTCAGTCTTCTACCTTCCACGGAGTTTGAATTTAAAACGCGACCTTAAGTTGATGTCGCAGCCTCTTTTGATGTTCATTCCCCTTCTGTTGGTCGCAACCTCAATTCTTTTTTGCAACCAGTTTCTTCTTTCCAACCCCTATACCAGGTGTGACCTCAAGGTGATGTCGCGACCTCCGTATTGCTCTTTTACGGTTGCATGTAGGTCGATTGCTCCAAAAGTAGTTGCGACCTGGATTTGCTACCTTAGTTCTTCTTCGGTCGCGACCTTTGAATGAGTGTCAGCGAATCTTTGTGGTCCTTGATTAATAAATGGCGGCAACTTTTGTTTCTTGGCAAGGACTTTGTTTGGCTTCGCTTCAGGTTGCGACCTCCCTTTTGTACTTCAACTCTTAATTTGGTTGCAACTTTAATCTTTAGGTTGAGACTCAGTTCCGTTTTCATCGACCTCGCTGACTTGCGTGACCTGAATGGAACGCCGTTTAAAGAAGCGGATTGCGACCATTTCTTTTAAAGACCTCACTTGTGGCTTTATTGACGGATCCACGTCGCGACCTTAGATTGACGTCGCGACCTCAGTTATATTCAATTGGTGTCATGACATCAGAGTAGTGTCGCAACCGAAGATTCTACTTTGAATGTTTCCTTTAGTCTCAACCACACTTCCTTTGTCGCAACCTCTTTCACTTGTTGCTTTGGTAATTCTGGTCGCAAGCTTAACTTCAAGTCACGACTTCGTTTGAATAAGCCTTATATTTCTTCCTCAAGGCTGGTCCTGCTGATGTCGTAACCTGGAATTAACTGAACAAGCAGCTTCTTGTCGCGACTCCGACTTTGAGTTGCGACTTCATTTCTGCTTATAGGTTGATCTCTTATGGTTTTTTGTTGGGATTTTCGCTTATGCTGTATTTTTCTACAAAATTAAATTTAGTACAAATATCACATTCACATATACAATCAGCCTTGTCTGTATCTAAAATGAATTCTAAAAATCAAATCGATCACTGGACTCGTAAATTCCCCCGAACTTAAAATTTTGCTTATCCACGAGCAAAGAAAGAAAAATTGTTTGTCTTAAACAATTAAGCTTAAATTTTAAGGACATTTTTATGATTCACACCATTCTTTCCTATTCCACCTTCCCAACGAAATAGAGCAATGTATCATTTTAAATTTAGTTTCGATTCAAGAAAAAGGAGATAGTCTCAACCTATCACAAATTTCTTGATGAAATAATGTATTTAAAGCTGTTTATTTCAGAAGTCTTGTTACGTGTGTTCTTTGGTTTTCAATCCTTTTCATCTTCATGTTGAAATTAGTTAATCTTAAGGAGTTTCCTTGGACTATTGGTCGAAAGTCATAGGCTTGTTTTCCATATTGATCTCCGCTAATGTAGGTAAATTCAATCTTCCAAGATCAATGAGGTCTTCCCGGGCTTGTAGATGTTGGGCTTAGGTAATTGGGTAGATAATGGGAAAATTTAGTTAAATCACCAAGTTTCCACTTTTTCTTTGTACTTATTGCCTTCAGCTTTTACCCTTTTTCTTCTTTGGCGCTATTGATTCTCCTCCGTGCTAGCCCGATTCATCTTTTGAATTCTTTTTATGGAATTTTGATTTCCACTTGCACTTTATTCGGGCTACTTCACTTTGATTACAGAACTCTTTTGCTTATGTTTTTCTAAGGATAGAATAGTCTGATGTCTTGTGTAGGCTTTCTATTGCCTTAGAGAACTTTGGGCTAGCAACTCCCATACCGGTTGAGTGATAGGGTACTAGGTGTTAAAACACCCCTACGAGCTTAATTGTTCAAAATAGGCGTAAGACAAAACTTATTCCACTTTTTCATTAATTTCTACTTCTTTACTTCTTCTCCTCCTACCTTGTAATATTTGGAAATATTTTTCCTTAGACTTGTTTCTTCCTTTACAATAGACCTTCTGTCTTAGAGGATAATTTGGGCTCTTTCTTTGCGGGATTATTGCAAGAAGGGAATTCGAGTTTCGATTCTTTGTTTATTGAAAATAAGGCTTGTTTTGGCTCAAATCATGGAACTAAAGAAAGGGTATGCTTTAGCATATATTGAGGCAGGCTTGGGAAAAGCTCAAACTACCAAGGATGGCCTCTGCTCCTTCTTGTTGGGTTGTTTTTACCTAAGATTTCACCTCGTCGATAATCCCAACAAGTTCTAGGACCATGGACTCTTAATCATGAATTTCCAGAAGATGTTCCTAATTCCTCTCAAAGTTTCATGAGTTTTGTTGACCAAGTGTATTATTTCTTCAAGACTTGTACTTATTCACTGTTTATTTACACTCTTTCAATCAAGTTATTTGTTCCTGTAATATCCATTTTCCAATTTTTGCAATCTATTGGATTTAAACATTCCAATTTGCAACTCCTAATTCCAGTTTATTAGCATGTGCTCTTATTTTTCCTGTATTTTTGTTCTTAGGAGAAAAAAAAAAGATTTGGTCATTTATCCTTCTCTGAAAGAAGTTTGAACATTCGACATACAAGCAGTATTATTTCCGAACCTACAATTTCTCCAGTCATGTTCATCCATTAAACATCACATAATTATTCACAATTAAATTTTCATTCAACAATGCAAACACAATCAACAGAAGTAAAGAAGGTAACTATCAAAATGAAAATCTGATAAAACAGAGACGATTTGGATGAACAAAATGGATTTCTATTAAAATTTTGGGAATGTATAGATTGAGAACATGCTAGGAAAATTTTTATGTTCCCTTTCTTCTTTTGTAGGCTTTTGGGGGTATAATGTTAGGAGGATCTACATCAAAACTGGCCATGCTGGGATCAAACTTGGGAAATTTCATCTCAGATTTCTGTTTCTCGAATGCAGAGGGAATTTCTTTGCCTTTTGCATATATCTCATTGTTTAGCTGCATTGCATTGATGAGTGTGTCTTGCTTCTTCCCCACCTAGTTCACTGTTCCTTCTAACTCAGAAATACACTCTAGCAGTTTGGACAAATTCTGATTGATCAAGTCCAAGCTCTCCAACCAGATTTTTCTTCTATACTCATCATTGTCTTCCAAGCTGGCGATCTACATCATAGATTAATTTCGAATTCTTTGAACTGTTCTACATAGAGATATTTGAAACCTTCAATCTTCTTAAGAATTTTAGCCTCATTTTGCTTCCTTCTTCTTCGGTATGTTGAGAAAATGCGCATCTCTCTGAATTGATTGTTGTAAATGCTTCCATGCTGCATTCATCTTTCCAAGCATTTTTCTTATAACAACTGCGGCTCCTCTTTCCACTCTCTTCTTTGAGCTTCTGATAACGGGGAAATCAGTTTCCCAAAACCCCTTTCGCACACAAATTCCTTGTCAAACAGTACCTTGTTCCCAATTCTTGACTTAACTTTGAAGCGAATCATTGTCTTCTTGTTAATAACTTTCTTAGTGTGCTCGTCTTCCCCTCTGTGGGATACTTGTTGATATTGATTTCTTCCCGGGTTGAAGGGTTCCTCGCCCGAACCTCTTCCCTTTGCTTCCGACATTTTCCGCATGATTTTGTCGATCAGTTTATTAAGATTTGCAATGTTGTCTTGATTTTTTTCCATGAGTGAAGATTTGTGATTTGGCTTGGTTAGCTCTAGTTTTAAGTTTAAATTCAAACAATGGATGCAGAAGTGGAAAGGTTGGGATGAATTAAAGTTGAATGGAAATTTGAATGGAAGTTAGGCTCGATGTCATGATTGCGATATGGGAAGTGGCGACATTAATTTTGAGCCTCTTAATTAATGATTTTCAATGAATCCTATTTTTAATGCTAGAACGCCCAAAATGAAAGGTTTAAAAACCTATTTTTATTGAGGTTTGGACAATTCTGGTTGCAACCTAAAGATTTTTTTTGCGACCTGAAATGTGGTCACGACAGGGGAATTAATGTCACGACCTGCTCTTTTCTTTCTTTAGTTATTTTAGTCATGACCTCAATTTCATTGTTGTGACTTTCTTTTCTACTTTATTGTTTCAACGTCCAGCATTCTTGGTCGCGACTTATGAATTGTTATTTGCGACGAGAAGAAAAATTTTGAGTCTCCACTAAACAATCAAATTCCACGGCAATTTCAATTCGCCATATCTAATCAAAACATATACAATTAATTCATCTTCATCATTTAAATATTCAACCAATCATTTACTATGCATCGATTCAAAATTTAGCACAAAACAAAATAAAATTCCCCAAACTTTTCGATCATGCCATATCGGAGAGCCAAAATTTAAATAAATTCCAAGAAAATTATCACGCCCCTTTTGTCTCTTTTATATAGATTGGAAGTTTGATTATATCTCCCCCTTTTGCACATTTTATTGTCACCAAAACAAAAAAAAATATTTACCTACTCTTCAATCAATAATGAATAAAATTACACAAAGTTATTAGAAATCTAGACACAAAAAAATATACTTGAGGAAAAACTTAAAACAAAGCGTGTGGATTGCCTTCCACAAAAGTTGCTCAATTTCAAGTCTTTAAAATTTGAACTTCTTTGCTACCGTATTTGTTTTTTTTTTTTTCTCATTTCAGAACTAAGAGTCACTCTTCCACTTGCATTCCCAATTGGTACTTTAATCTCTAACCATTAACTGAATTCCTTATGATTCTTTGGTTCTAAGTGTCACTTTGAAATGTGTACTTGATACTCTTGTATATGGTCCACTCCATTTTGATTTAAGCTTCCCTAGAAAGAGTCTTGATGCGGGGTTGAACGAGGACCTGATCTCACGCCTTAGATTCCCTCCTCAAAATTCTTTGATCATGCCATTTTTTTGTTTTTTTATCTTTGTAGATTACAGCCTTATCATAGGCTTCATTCCTCGACTCTTCAATTCATTTAGCTAGAAGTAGCCTCTCTTTAGCAGCCTTGAAATCAAATTTAGCTTCTTGATGGCCCACATGGCTTTATAGTCTGGCTCAAGAGGTAGGTGGCAAGGTTTTCCCAAGACCGGCGTATGGGGGTGTAACACGAAATATACTGATCGTTTTTCGACATGTTTAGGAGTATTTTATGAAACCTATTATTTGTTTCATAAGTCAAATCTTGGCTTAGAAATTGGGCCGGGAAAGTTATAAAACTTTGAGACAAGAGTATAAATTGTCAAAGAGGACTTAAAGTTATAAGTTACCAAGATTTGAGAGCCAAAATGAAATAAAAACTTAGTTACAAATGGCCAAGAGTTGTAGGCTTAAAAATGAAATAAGCAAACTTGGCCAAAATGGGTTTTATTTGGAGGGCCAAACATGGCCTTAAAATCCATGTTTAAAGACCAAATTGGTCTCATTTGTGAGGGGAGGACCCGTAGAGAAGAGAGAAGGGGAGAAGAAGAGAAAGAAGAGAAGAGGAAGAAGGAGGATTCAAGCCAAGATCAAGCCAAAAAGG
This sequence comes from Tetrastigma voinierianum, assembly GCA_016808115.1. NCBI lineage: Eukaryota > Viridiplantae > Streptophyta > Magnoliopsida > Vitales > Vitaceae > Tetrastigma > Tetrastigma voinierianum. The sequence goes on from JAEQBH010000390.1 coordinate 58,696, forward strand.
TATGGAAACTGAATTTATGTATGGATTCTATGAGTTTATGCATGAATTTCCATGCTTTGATGGTTATTATCTTGCCCAAATCTAGGGTTTTGGGGACATGCCTTAAAAATAAGGGAAAGTAAGATTAGGAAAAACCCCCACATAACGCAATGTAGCTATGAAATCCTTCCTTTGAGGAAGGATTCATGGTGTAATTGTTAGTAATTGAGTTAGGGTTTGGAACAAACCCTAACTAATCATCATAATTGGTTTATGTGGGTCATAACCCATATTAGAAGGGTTTTGGAAGAAATCCATGATGGATTTTTGAAGAAATATATGAACTTGAAAGAGGAATTGAGTAGGAAAAGTGATTCCAAGGTGAATTTGGAATTGTTTTGATGTGTGTTTGAAGTGTAGAAGTGATTGGGCATCACAAGTATGGAAAAAATGTGAGAAAACACACATTCTGGGCATTCCCGAGTGACTCCTACCGGTAGAACTTGAGTCCTACCGGTAGAACTTCGGTTCTGGTCATTTTTGGCCAAGTCCTACCGGTAGAACTTAAAGTCCTACCGGTAGGACCTGTTCTGGTTTTCCAGTTTTGACCAGTTTTCGTAATTTAGCCATACTTCCTCTTTCTTATCGATTTGAGTGATTCAAGTGGCTACGTAAAATAGACTTCAAGGAGAACAAATCCTGTTTATAGGTATCTCCAAATTCCGACTCTAAGTGGCCCAAAAAATTCGCAAAGTGGGAGTATATTGCAAGCCCACTTCCTGCCATCGGTTGATCATAGAGTAGTCCGAGTTGTTTCGGACGTATCTTGAGTTCCGGTACTCCGAATTGGGTGATTCCAATTGGAAATGAACCTTTAGCACCTTAAATTTAAAGGAGTACAAAGATCTAGTGTCAAATATCGAGACAAGCCACTGGAAAATAAATATTTCAAAATGTCTCTCGGTAAAATCACATGTGAGCTATTGGCATGAAAATGCCATAACGAGTTAGATGATCGATTAACGTTGATTCCAATTCCTAAGAAAAATAGATTCATTGAGGCATAAGAATCCATGAATAAGGTGTGATTACATAGCCATCATACCTTACCGGTATATGAATGACGATACGTCGCTGAACACTGAAATTTAGGAAATGCTGCGTTATAGATAGTATATTCACGATCTCATGTAATTGTAAAACACCTCGACCGGTTATTAAATGACCGCAGCCTCCTGTCTGATTAGTGCCCGGTACTCTGATTAGTGCTCGGCACTCTGATTATGCCGGTACTCGATTAGTGCTCGGCGTCTGATTATGCCCGGTACTCTACGATTGGTGCTACGGCACTCATTACGATTAGTGCTACGGCACTCCTGTACGACTAGTGCTACGGCGCCTGTCTTGTCAGTATCTTGGTGCCCATTCTGACATCTTACTTGATACGTATTGCGGGTGGAAATTAACAGGTTATATGATAAGTCTACGTAAAGCTCTGTAGTACCTACGGGTGCTCCTGGCGTATTTGTATAAGCTACGTGAGTACCTCACGGGTACTCTGTGCTTGAATAAGGTCACGTAGTACCTCTGGTGCTCCACGTATATGTATAAACTCTGTAGTACTCACAGATTACTCTGTATTTAATATAAGATTACGTAGTACTACGGGTACTCCTGTATCTGTATAAGCTCTATAGTACCTACGGGCCTCACGTATCCCTATTAAGCTCGTAGTACCTACGGGTACTCAGTCTGCAATATAAATTCTACGCCAGTACCTACGGGTACTCTTGTCTCTGTATAGGATACGTAGTACTTTAAGGGTACTCTTGTATGCAATATAAGCTCGTAGTACCTATGGGTGCTCACGTCTCTGATTAACTCCGTCTTCTGAATAAGTTACGTCGATGCGTTACGTAGTACCTCACGGGTACTCTGCATGTATAAGTCACGTCTCACGATCACGTTGCATGGTACCTATGGGTACTCCTGCATGCAATATAGAATCTGTAGTACCTGCGGGTACTCCACGAATCGAATAAGTTTTTGTAGTACCTCACGGGCCTCACGTATTCGATTAAGTTACGTAGTACCTACGGGTACTCACGAATACGAATAAGTTTTGTAGTACCTCACGGGTACTCCTGTATCGATTAAGTTACGTAGTACCTCCCCGGGTACTCACGTATGCGAATAAGTTCGCGTTTATGATTAACTCCCATCTCGATTCGTCTTTGATCGATAAATCGTAGTACCTAAGAGATTTACTCTGTATCTGAATCAGATCTGTAGTACCTCACGGGCCTCCTGTATCTAATAAGCTTTTGTCTCAGAATAGAATCTGTAGTACCCTCACGAATTTTTCCAGAATCTAAATAGTTGTTTTAAGATGTGGAGCCGTACCGGGTGCCAGTTCGCCTTTAAAAAAAAAAAAAAAGTCCATTCCACGAGGTCTCGTCCGGAAGCGAGGCGTGACAAGATAATTATCGAGCATGGGTATCACGATAACCTAAGGCTTGTGGGAATATGATACCAACACGAGTTAATATCGAGCCTAGGTTTGGCGTTTACGGATAAGTTTACGATTGAGATGTACCTACATCGGGCAGTTAGACGGGAGATGTAGTTACGTGGGTTTGATGGCTTAAGAGTCACGCTCGGCAATTAAAGACATGAAAATAAAGGATCTGATATAGAGCATGCACATGCTAGAGTATGAATTTCGAGGACGAAATTCTTATAAGGGGGGGAGAATTGTAACACCCCAAAATATACCCTAGTCGTTTTCGACATGTTTAGGGTATTTTGTAAAAGCCTAATTTGGTATTTCATAAGTCGAATGCGGCTTAGGAAGTGGAGACAGGAAAGTTATAAAACTTAAGGACAAAATTGTAAATTGTCCAAAGAGGGATTTAAAAGTTATAAGTTACAAGATTTGAGAGCGGAAATGAAATAAAGGAGACTTGGATTACAAATGGCCAAGAGTTGTGGGCTTAAAATGAAATAAGCAAACTTGACCCAAAAATGGGTTTTATTTGGAGGGCCAAACATGGCCTTAACAAATCCATGTTTTAAAGACCAAATTGGTCTCATTTGTGAGGGGAGGACCCGTAGAGAAGAGAGAAGGGGAGAAGAAGAGAAAGAAGAGAAGAGGAAGAAGGAGGATTCAAGCCAAGATCAAGCGAGTATAGGCGAGATTTATGTATGGATTCTATGAGTTTATGCATGAATTTCCATGCTTTGATGGTTATTATCTTGCCCAAATCTAGGGTTTTTGCTAGGGTTTCATCTTAACCCAAAAATAAGGGAAAGTAAGGTGGGAAAAACCCCACATGGCACAATATGGCTATGAAATCCTTCCTTTGAGGAGGGATTCATGGTGTAATTGTTAGTAATTGAGTTAGGGTTTGGAACAAACCCTAACTAATCATCATAATTGGTTTATGTATGGGTCATAACCCATATTAGAAGGGTTTTGGAAGAAATCCATGATGGATTTTTGAAGAAATATATGAACTTGAAAGAGGAATTGAGTAGGAAAAGTGATTCCAAGGTGAATTTGGAATTGTTTTGATGTGTGTTTGAAGTGTAGAAGTGATTGGGCATCACAAGTATGGAAAAAATGTGAGAAAACACACATTGTGGGCATTCCCGAGTGACTCCTACCGGTAGAACTTGAGTCCTACGGTAGGACTTGATTGGTCATTTTTGGCCAAGTCTACCCGGTGAGAACTTAAAGTCCTACCGGTAGGACACCTGACCACAGTTTTCAGGTTTGACCAGTTTAAATGGTGGCCCATAACTTCCTCATTTCTTATCCGATTTGAGTGATTCAAGTGGCTACGTAAAATAGACTTCAAGGAGAACAAATCCTATTTTATAGGTATCTCAAATTCCGACTCCTAAGTGGCCCAGAAATTCACTCAAAGTGGAGTATGTGCAGAAGCCCACTTCACTGCATCGGTTGATCATAGAAGTGAGTAGAGTTGTTTCGGACGTATCTTGAGTTCGGTACTCAGATTGGGTGATTCAATTGGAAATGAACCTTTGCACCTTAAATTTAAAGGAGTACAAAAAGATCTAGTGTCAGAAATATCGAGACAAGCCACTGAAGTGAAATAATATTTCAAAATGTCTCTCGGTAAAATCGTAAGCCAGGCTATTTGGCATGTAATCCCATAACTTGAGTTTAAAGATGATCCGATTAGTTGATTCAATTCCTAAGAAAAATAGATTCATTGACATAGAATCCATGAATAAGGTGTGATTACATATGCATCATACCTTACCAGGTATATGAATGACCGTGTCATGAACACTAGGGGCTAAAGAATGCTTTCTGGTTATAGATAGTATGTTCTTGATCTCATGTAATTTAAAAAGCCTAAGACCAGTTGATCGTATTACAGCACTCCTGTCTGATTAGTACTTGATTGCCTCTGATTAGTGCTCAGGCCTCTGATTAATGCCGGTACTCACGATTAGTGCTCGGCGCTCTGATTTATGCCGGTACTCTGATTAGTGCTACGGCACTCTGATACGATTAGTGCTACGGCACTCTGATACGACTAGTGCTACGGCATACGTGCGTAGTATCTTGGTGCCCATTGCATTTGTCTTACTTATTACGTATTGCGAGTGCAGGAGTGACGGAGGTTATATGATAAGTCTGCAGCAAGCTACGTAGTACCTCACAGATGCTCTGTATTTAATATAAGCTGCGTAGTACCTCACGGGTACTCACGTACTTGGGCAGGTCACATGGTACCTACGGGTACTCCTGTATATGTATAAGCTCTGTAGTACCTACGGGTACTCCTGTATCTGTATAAGGTCTGTAGTACCTACGGGTACTCCTGTATTTGTATAAGCTCTATAGTGCTCTGGTACTCACAGCCTCTATTAGCTACGTAGTACCTGGGTACTCATCTCTGTATAAATTACAGCCAGTACCTACGGGTACTCTTGTCTCTGTATAAGTTCTGTAGTACCTAAGGGTACTCCTGTATCTGTATAAGCTCTGTAGTACCTATGGGTACTCCTGTCTCTGATTAACTCCGTCTTTGAATAAGTTACGTACGATGCGTTGCATGGAGTACCTACGGTACTCCACGCATCTGCTATAAGTCCTGTCTGCGAATACGTTACGTAGTACCCTGGGTACTCACATCTGTAATATAAGTCCTGTAGTACCTCTGGGTGGTACTCTGAATACGAATACTTTTTAGTACCTACGGGTACTCCTGGACCGATTAAGTTACGTAGTACCCTCTGGTGCTCCACGAATCTGAATAAGTTTTGTAGTACCTACGGGCCTCACGTATTCGATTAAGTTACGTAGTACCCTACGGTACTCCTGTATCTGAATAAGTTCCGTTTATGATTAACTCCTGTCTCTGATTACGTCCTGATCTGATAAGTTCCGTAGTACCTAAGGGTACTCCGCAGTATGCAGATCCAGATCTGTAGTACCTACGGTGTTACTCACGTATCTAATAAACTGTCTCAAGATAAGTCACAGTAGTACCTCACGAACACTCAGAATCTAAATAAGTTACTGTTTAAGATGTGGGCCATACCGCGGGTGCCCGATTCGCCTTTAAAAAAAAAAAAAGTCCCATTCCTGAGTCTCGCGTCCCGGAAACCGGGGCGTGACAGGGACATTCCAATGGGAGTTTTGAAAGCAATCCTGTATTCCCAGAGTGCATCATCAAGCTTCAGAGACCAATCTTTTCTGTTGGAGCTTACAATATTTTCAAGAATTTTCTTTATCTCCCTATTGAAAATTTTAGCTTGCCCATTTGTTTGAGGATGATAAGCCAAGCTCATAATTTGTTTGATACCATATCTGCCCATGAGTTTGTCAAACACTTTACTAGCAAAGTGGCTTCCTCATCGCGATTATAGTTACGGGTGTCGAGCACGGTTAGAATATTTATGTGTAAATCACTGGCTATTATTAGCATCATTCTTGGGACGAAATTTCTTTGCCTCAGCCCATTTGATACAAAATCCCGGCTAGGAGCATGTATATATTTCCAAGCCATTTGGAAAGGCCACATAAATCCATTCCCCATACATCAAATAATTGCATTACAAGGATACCTTGCAGGGGCATTTCATGCCTTCTGCTGATATTTCCCATTCTTTGGCATTGATCACATAGCTTCACCCACTCAAAACAGTCCTTAAAAATAGTAGGCCAGCCAAAATCTATTTGGAGAATTTTGTGGGTTGTTTGTCTCAAACAAATGTCCTTCATATGGTGATGCATGGCATTCTTGTAAATCCTTTGCTGCTTATACAGTACATCTTCTTATGATACGATCGGCTCCCTCTTTAAGCGATGATGGGTCGTCCCATATGTAGTACACCTTTGTGGTTCTTAGCTTTTATCTGCGTAGGCGAATTACAGTGGCATAATTCCACAGTAAGAAGTTCACAATATCGACATACGAGTGATTGGGTGTATTTGGAATAATTATTTCATCTGAAGGATTTTACGCTATTTATATCTTTCTTCTTCTTGTACAGCTAGTTTCTCCCCTCTTGACAAGTGATCAACTATCACATTGTCACAACCCTTTTTGTCTTTTATTTCTAAATCAAATTCCTATAATAACAATACCCACCTGATCAATCTTGGCTTTGCTTATGTCTTTGCCATTAGATATTTAATTGCTGCATGATCAATGTGTATAATAACATGGGACCCCAAAATGTATGGCCTAAATTTTTCACATGCAAATACTATTGCCAGCATCTCCTTTTTCGGTAGTAGGTAATTTTTCTGAGCTTTATTGAAGGTTTGTTGGCATAGTATATGGCCTTGAATACTTTCGGCTCACGTCCTGATACAACTCCGAACACCAAAATCAGCATCACACATGATTTCAAATTATACATTCCAATGCGGTTTTGCCATGATGGGAGCTTCAACTAGTCTTGGATTTGATTTCTTCAAAGAATTCCGGCGGGATTCATCAAAATTGAGAGTGGTATCTTTTCCGACCAATGCGCATAGTGGTGTAGCAATTTTTTAAGAAATCTCTGATAAATCTTTTGTAAAATCCAACATGTCTTAAGAAACTTCTAATTCCCTTGACTGTAGTGGGTGGTATCAGATTTCTTATAATTGAAACTTTTGCTTGGTCTACTTCTAGCCCTGCTTCAAAAATCATGTGCTCTAGGACAATTCCTTCTGTAACCATAAAATGGCATTTTTCCCAATTCAGAGCTAGATTCTTGTCCTTGCACCTTTGAAGTACGGTCCCCAAGTTATCACGAACAATTCCAAGCGGATCATACAACGTGAAATCATCCATGAAGATCTCCATAACTATTACTTCGTCAAAAAATATAGACATCATGCATCTTTGGAAGGTACTCACGGGAGCGTTACCACAGGCAATGGCATTCTTACGGCAAAAGTAACAAATAGGCATGTAAAAGTGGTTTCTCTGATCCTCGGGTGCAATGGAGGCCCCAGTTTATATCAGTATCCATCAAGAAAACAAAAAGTGAGGGTGTCCACACTTAACCTATCCGACATCGATCAATGAAAGAGCGGGGAAAATGATCATTTCTTGTTGTAGTGTTTGGTTTTATGGTCATTACACCCTCTATCTGTCGCGAGTTCTTGTAGGAATCGGTTCATTCTTTTCATTTCGATCACAATGAATCCACCTTTCTTAGGAACCACATGTCTTGGGCTCACGAACTATCGATATAGCATATATACAGCACGCATTGACCATTTGAACTAACTACGTGACTTCTTTAAATCACGGGGTTGGCCTCCTTTGATGCTCAATAGAAGTTTTTGCATTATCATTCAGGAATATTTTGTGCATACAAATGGAGGGACTAATACCTTTCAAATCCTTAATTGACCAAGCAATAGCTTCCTTGTATTTCTCGGGAATTTCGGCTTCTTTTCTTGATTCGATAAATGCGGTGATATGATATTTAGTTTTCTCTTTTACGGATTCTAGAACTCATATTTCAAATGGTAGGCAATTCTTTCAATATTAACCCTTCTACACTAGTTTTCTGCTTAGTAGTTTTCTGTCCCTGGCTGCATACATCATCTTGGTACATTTCATTTATGCTCGAAATTTGTTTCTTTGTTATACGATTTGAAGGTAACATTTCACAATCAATACTCAGATATTGAAAATTAAATCTCAATTTCGTTGATAGAATGTTGAAGAGTCGGGTTAAATTCAACTCAACGAGAAGACTATTGTTGTTTTCTCTGACCATACAACTTTACGCATCTACATCGGGATGTTCCAAACTCTATTAAGATAAAAGTGCCTTCTTGTTCCGCGCCAAACCGAGTTCACGCTTTACGCACATCTATCGAGTGCTCCAGTTGCTAAGAAAGGTCTTCCTAGCAGCAAAGGAACTTGGGTGTCTTCCTCTATTTTCATAATAACAAAATCCATGGGGAAGATGAATTTTCCCACCTTGACAAGCACATCTTCAAGAACACATACAGTTTGTGCCATTGATGCATCGACTGCTGATGTAATTCTTTGTTGGGGTAAGTTCCCGAACCGCATTCGTGCACCCTTTGATAGAGCATCAAATTTATACTATCACCAGAATCACATAAGGCCTTCTTGAATTCATATTTCCTTATGGAGCAAGGGATGGTGAAACTGCATGGGTCCTTCATTTTTCTTTGGGAGCTTTTCTTTGGATAAGCGCAGTATGATCAAGTTCGCTATTCATATCATTATTTTCCTTTTCTTGTTCGTTATCTCCTTGAAATTTTGCATAGTTAAGCATTTGGTTGATTACCTCTACAAATGGGATAGTGATTTCTATTTTCTTGAAGATGTCAAGAATCTAAGCTTGCTCTTCCCTTGCCGTTCACGAAGCCTCTGTGGAAATGACTTGTAGGTGTATAAGTTAGTACTCGCCCATTCTGCTCCTTTCACCCAGCCCCAGTACATTCAATCTGTATGCTCTTCTCTCCTTCCTTTCAGTTTCTTCTTGTTACTTGCATCAGTCTCTTCTTCTTTTCTTTCTTTGTTGTTGCCCACTTCTTTCCCACTAGCAAGCTGAGTTGCCATGCGGTCCTTTGGGATTCTTTTGAGTGTTACTAGGAATGTTTCTTACTGGTTGGCATATTAATGGCCGGGCGCCTTACTGTGTCTCCAAGTTTCAATGAGGCACTTGTATTCTTCGAAATGCCCGATGTCCCGGACTTGAGACTTCCAAGTCGGGCAGTTTCGGTTCATGGAAGTGTATAAGCCTCTTTTTGTCCCCATGAACTCACATCGTTTGTTCTTGAATGGTTGAGTCTGTTTTATTTTGATAGTCATTCTATTCACCCCCTTGATGCTCTTGCTTTGGAACCTTGGTGTTCAGCGATATCCACTGTTGGATTTGTCCATGCCTTGGGCCTTGTAATGCCCCTCCGCCCATATGAGAAATTCTCATGGTTCCTCGATCTTTAATTTGTAATGTGTGGGCAAGTTAGGATTTGGTTTGAAATGATAACTTCTTGGTTCATTCACGTACTTAACCTCCTCAACCTCATAAGCGTCTTCTTCTGTTGGTATTTCAGCACTTCTTGTCATTGCTTCTCTTTCCACTGCTCATATCTCATGAGTAGTGTGCATTTTTCTTTCCTGTTTGTCCATTCTGCGCATGATGGCATCTAACTTTGCCTCCATGGCTATCATTTTACTTATCTCCATGACCCCTTTTTCTCTACTGTTACCTCTTGAAAACTCAGATGGAGCTTTCATATTGCACTTGGCTAGGTCTTTTATCAGATCCCTAGCTTCTTGGCACTGTTTAGATATCCACGGCATGAGCTTTATCGATAATGCCTTTAGATGTATCATTTAAGGCTGATACCTTTATATCCATCTGGGTTTAATCGATTCCATGCATGGGCATCTCTTGACAACTTCTTGAATCTCTCTCCCAAGCTATATATAGGCTCTCATGGAACACTATTATCTCTCTTCTTCTCTCAGAGGTGAGAGATGGGGAAAGAACTTTTTGCTTGAGTATGCTTCAGGCTCTTCCCAGTATCGAAACTAAACCATATGGTAATGACTCGTACCATGTGGTGATATCTTAAGGAAAATGGGAAGAGATGCGACTTTATCACCTCTACGGCCTCACACCATTCGGCTTCACTTGTATTTTCCATCTTAATCTACCCGGGTGCTTTCGTTGGGGTCTTCGGTGGGAGTGGCAGTGGGCCCGATCTTCTTTCCATTGTTATCAAAGCTAGCTTTTGTTCGAAGTTATTTGCATCCACAGTAAGTTGTCTAATTGCAGAATATTCTTCTTGAATGATAGGCCTCTAGAAATCCTCCATTGTGTCAGTAATAAGAGGCCTTCTGGCTGTTGTCCTTTGCTCCTTTGTCTGGTCATGTCTCTCATCTACCATAGCTACGTCTCTTGCTCTTAGTCTTTCGAGCTTCTAAGTGTGCTTTCAATTCGATTAATACTGCAGCAGTGCGAATCTTTGTTTCTGTGCATTAAAGGATTTCTGAATTGAAACACACTTTCAGTTAATAAGTTAGTAGAACAAAAAAAATTATTTTCAACATGGCTTGTTAAGGTAGTTGTTATAGTGCTGCTTGTATTGTTTTGTTCTTTTCTTTTATAAAATGTCCAAATTAGCAATTCATCTTTGTTAGGAGAAAAGAATATTGATCTATTTAATCCTTTCAATCCCCGGTAATGGCGCCATAAAACTTGTTTGCCTTTTTCTATATAGACTAAAACCCCCTCAAATGTACATAGTTAAAATAACCTTACACTTCTCTTGCACCCATGTCACTTTGGATAAATTTGCTTAATTAAATAAATCTGTCTTGATGTTTAGAATTTTAAAATTGGGTTTAGTCTATGACACTGCAAGTGCACAGGTCATACAAGTAGTAAAATCTGAATGTAAGTCCAGGTAACATTCCTATAGAGATTGACATGAATTAGAGATCAAGTACCCCAACTACTGAAGTTCTATGCTATTTGGACTAAAAGAATTTGATAATGAAAATTTGTCTAAAATGCTATATCCTAGACTATTAACTAAAAAGAGAAATTGGAATAACATGAAATCAACTAAAAATATAAAGAACTAAATACTATATCTAATATGTTCCCTGTGAGAAACGAAAACTATTAGGGAATTACAATGAAACTGTCAATTCCTGCATGAAAGTACATTGCTCTATTGTATTGATGGATCTGGATTTGTCCAAGATTGCCTAAATGTTGCAGTTGGATTTCTCCACATTCATTGGTTAGAAACTCTTGCTTCTCTCGAGTCAAGGTCCAGACCGAGTTACTTGTATGCCGCTATGCTTGCTTAAGATCACAGGTATTTTCTTTCTCAATACTTCATACCCATCTCTTGATGACTGCAGATCTTTTTCTTTCCTTCTCAGGATTTTTGCAAAAGTTCTACCATAATTAGTGGCTCGTCACTCAGTCTATTGATTCATCCTTTCCATGATTAGATCTCGACTAACATAGGGTGAGACTTCTCTTTAGATTGAGGTGAACTCTACGATTGTTTATATTGCCCAAATGTTTCCCTCCAACTTCAATAATGAAGCGAATGAAATTGTTATCAAAAATAACTTTCAGAGTATTGGTTAATGAGAGAGAGTAGTCCAACATACCCATAAGAGAATGCTCTCGGCTCTCAAGAATCTCCATCTACGTGTGTCACGCTTGGAGGCATCCTTGAAATCGAGCAAAGATTGCCTCATATAAAGCGGTATTCGGTACTTCTATTAGGAACTTATCGATTCATGACACCAAGTAAGTAAATCTAACCCAAATAATTTTCTCAGTTTTTGCGAGAAAAGCGTAACTAACTTTAATTCAAATCCACGGCACAGCGTTCCAATTGCGCATTACGATTAAGAAATGGGTACCGATCACATACATCCACTATAATGCAATGGAATTGAGAAGAAATGAATTCCATAATTTGTCTAGATTTCACAAATTTGCAGGCGATAAATGCAGAAGAAAAATAATGAAATAGAAATCCAGTCGCTCGTTTACTGCGCCGATTCGCTGAATTCACATTAGAAATGAATCAAGAAAAAACAGAAATAAAATAAATTCTACTCTAAGCTATACAACGAGTTCCTCTTCGTTCCCCTTTTACGGGTAGTGAAGGCGGGAAGCTGCTACTAGTAACCATCTGTTTATAGTATCGAAAAGAAATTGGGCTAAATGCAAAAACCTCGGTGGAATTCCCCGAAAGAAAAAGCCCGAGTTCTTGTCCGTCGCGACCTGGGTTGATGTCGTGACATGAATTTCCTTGTTTGCTCTTGTTCGGTCGCGACCTTGTTATACGTACAACGGAGTTCCTTGCGGTTGTTTTGATTAGTGAGGTCGTGACATCGTTAGCTCAGTGCTTCTCAAGAGTTGATGTCGCGACCATGGTTTCACGTCGCGACCTCGTTGTCTTTCCCTTCTACTGCATTATGAGTCACAACCTCAGTTATTTGTCAAGACTCATGCTTTGTTGCCATTTTTGCACATCGCACGTCGATTTTTAGGTTGCGACCACATTACGTTTCCTCACGCACTACGTTCTAGGTTGCGGCTTCTTTTGCAGTGCGACCTTGTTTGTGGTCTTCTACCTTCACAGGTTTCGAATTTAAGTCGCGACCTTAAGTTGATGTCGCGACCTCTTTTGATGTTCATTCCCCTTCTTCTGGTCACAACCTCAATTCTTTTTTGCAACCAGTTTCTTCTTTCCAACCTCTATGACAGGTTGCGACCTCAAGGTGATGTCGAGACCTCATGTTGCTCTTTTTTTGGTTGCATGTAGTCCCAATTGCTCAAAAGTAGTTGCGACCTGGATTTCTTCTGCTCAGTTCTTCTTTAGGTCATGACTTAAATGAGTGGTCGCGACATCGTTTGTGGTCCTTGATTAATAAATGGTCGCAACTTCAGTTTCTTGGCAAGGACTTCGTTTGGCTTCACTTCGGGTTGCGACCTCATTTTTGTTCTTCCAACTCTTAGTTGGTTGCGACAGTCTTTCTGGTTAAGACTCCAGTTCCCGTTTTCATGTCGCGACCTCAACGGCACGTCATGACCTCAAATGGAGCCCTTCATTTAAAAACTAGTTGCAACTTCATTTTCTTGCAGAGACCTCCCTTGTGGCTTTATTGATGGATCCACATGCATGGCCTCGGATTGGCGTCGCGTTGCTTAGTTATATTCGATTAGGCGTCGCTGACATCAAAGTGATGTGTGGCCCAGAAGATTCTACTTTGAATATTTCCTTTAGTCTCAACCACACTTCCTTTGTCGTAACCTCTTTCACTTGTTGCTTTGGTAATTCTGGTTGCAAGCTTAACTTCAAGTCACGACTTCGTTTGAATAAGCCTTCTATTTCTTATAAAAATTTGGTCCTAACGATGTCGTAACTTTGGAATTAGCGAACAAACAACTTCTTGTCACGACTCCGACTTTGAGTTGCTACTTCATTTTCTTGCAAGTGATCTCTTCGAGTTTTTCTTTGGGATTTTTAGCCTGTTGTATTTTTACGCAAAATTAAATTTGAGTAAAATATCCACATTTCTGCATACGAATCAACATTTATCTTGTAATATGCTCAGAAAAATGGATTAAAAATCAAATGAGTTTTTGGACTCATCACACCCACACAGAGATTTCGGATAACTCCACAGGTCTCTTACACCCACACAGAAATTTGGGATATCTCCCCGAGTCTCTTACACCCTGGTTCGGATACTCTGGCAGGTCTCTTTCACCCAACTCGAGGCTTTTTCACTTGGGGATTACGACCCCTTTTTGCTTTACTTGACACACATTAATTACTCTTCATTTTCTGATTTGAACTATGAGTCTTCATTGGACGTAGTCCCAAAGACAAACTCAACCCACACTCACCAAGAGTGGTGAATGACCATATCGTGCACCGCGACTAAATGTGATGTCACCATGCGCCCCATACGGCTCGTCGATCCCCGGGAGTCCACCATGGCTTGAGTCTGAGAGATCTCTAACTCACAATCCCGACCTATGGGTAAGCTCCACCCTACATCCCTGGAAGAACATCCACACCTGGTTTCTCTAAAGGCCTCAACCTTTAAGTCAAACTCATCACCTGAAGATCATTAATGAATGTATATGATTAAATAGATTTAAACGCTACTTTAGTCAGCGGTCTGGTAAGCGTACTGACATATTCGTTTGCTTTGTATCTTTCGACCCTGATTCACCATAAGACCTTTGCCTCCTAGGGCAATCTCGTCTCATATGCCCAAGCTATCGACAGAAATAACATATCGTGCGCCTGCGGCTAGAGTCTCGGCACATTGAGGTCCTGTACTGGCCTCGACCACATTACTCGGCCTGCAGATTATCTGTCTTCTTAGAAGGTGCTTGTATAGCACCAGGGCGAAGCGGTTCCTCGGCCCATACTAGGGTGTGGAGGATTAGGCTTGTATACTCTCTTGTTCTACAACTAGCTGGAATTTGTGCTGTCCCAAAATCACAGGATCCACGTCTGCAGAGTAATCCCATCTCACATGCCAGGTTATCGGCATAAATAACATATCATACGCACGCGGCTAAATGCCCCATGCTTGGCCCCGGTCACGAAACTAGTGTGAAGCGGTCTTCTACCTATTCCCGAACTAGAGGCCGATCCTCCCTCTTCTCACGACATCCGCCTTTCGGATACCCGGCCATCCTCATCTGCATGGTCCAAGGTTGTCTCGACCATGGAGTCCGTGTCTGTGGCGAAGTCCTACAATCCTACGGGAATGGGTGGCTTTAACCCATTCTCCAATCTCACGACAATACATACGACACGCAGATCATCACTAAAACGATTGCCAGCTTTCGGTGAATCCTTACATACTCCATCCGCATATGATTCTGCCTCGTAAGACTCCTAGGCCTTTGCATGCAAAGTGGCTAGGAAAATACTTCTTATGAAAAGATCATGGATTTCTGCCAAAGTCATTGCCTCTAGATCTCTAGAGGTCTTTGCCCAGTTCCACCATACTTGGGCCTCACCCTCTAGCTGGAATGCATCTAGTCTAATCTTGGTCTTATTAGAGGTAATCTCTATAGCCTGTAATACCTTCTCCACCTGCATGAACCAGTAGTGCACGCCTGTCGGATCTCCCCTTTATGAATATCGGAGGATGATGTGCCCTGAACCTCTGGAGGTTGCTCGGACCTCCTTGGCTCCTCTTTGCACTAGCACCGTGCAATAGCGGTGCCGCAATCCCTCTGACCTCGACAAGGCTGTTTGGTCAAATCTGGGTGGTGCGACCCGAGTACCAGTGGATGACCTCTAGTCACCTGCCTCGACTAGCCATCTACACATGTCAAATGACAAGTTAATATTTAATGCAGTGTCTCTAAGGCGTAAACATAGCCCCGAAACACTATTCATATACAGAAAAATATTTCATACACTATGTCCATGCATTCATAGTTAATGCAAGACAATAATTCAATATATTAAATCATATTTAACAAAAAAAAATTTTCATTTTATTTATTTTTAAAAAATTTTCTTTTATTTATTTTATTTTATTTTATTTTTTTGAAAACCTCGTGAACAGTGTTCATGAACGATTAATCCCCAAACGATGACTTCGAATAGTGCGAGTAAAATGAGTCGGGTGCACCGGTGCACACCACGTGACTTGCGCGCCTTTGCGCGGTAGGCGGTAATCGTGAACTGTGCAGGGCGTATTATTGAACTATTGGTGGCCGTGTCTCAAGCTGGCCGACCGTGTCGCGGGCACGGCCCGATCGTGTGTGCATTGTAATGGCGACACTAGGTCAGCCCTCTCAGCCACGATACAGTGTGTATCGGCCGAGGCTCCCAGCAGCGTGCCTGCTTGCATGCCGGAGTGTCGCGGCGCCACGCCTGCGTCGCCTCCACACTAGCCCTATCACAATACAATTTGCTCTATTGTAACTCAAATTTAAAAAAAAAATTGGGCAGTAGCCCATTCCATGTCTTCTTGCATTTTTTTTTTCACACATTTTTTTTTCTTCTCATTCCAGCTACTGGAAAACCACCAAAAAAAAAAAAAAAAAAAAAAATTATATATATATATATATATATATATATATATATATATATATATATATATATATATATATATATATATATATATATATTCATTTTCAGTATAACAAAATAAATTTATTAAAATTTATTTTATTTATTTTTCTGTTTGCTGTAAAACCTTAGAAAAAATTTCTTCGCATCATTTTTTTCATTTAGTGCAGACTATTTGCCCAAAATTCATCAACCTCCTAAGGTTTTAATATCTCTTATACTATTTATCAAGCATACAAGCACATAATACATACACAACAATTAAGTCACACATCGATCATCAAAGTGCACAGGAATGTGTGATCTAACATTCACCCGCATCAGTCTGAGTAATCATTATACCTAAGCTCTACACCTTTGAGCTTCCAGGTAATGCCAGCTCTGATACCAGGCGTGACACCTCAAAGCCGGGGGTCCGTTGACAGCCGGTCCAGCCCGCGAAATACTCGTGGATGTCGGGTAACTCAACACCACTCATGAAAATCGGGCAGAGTCTCCTTCGTACAGGGAGCTCTACCCAAGGTACAAAACCTGTCCCAACAATTTACAATGACCGCACAGGGTCCACATGCAAGTAAAATAATGGCCACTTGGGCCCGTGCATTAATACCCACAAAATACATCAACTATAAACAATAGTTCAAGAGTTAATAAATCACTCTTAATCCAACAGATATTAAAATGTACCATTTCTAATACATGTTATACAAAAGTCTCTACCAAAGCCACAACCCGACTTTCTTCTAAACGCGGCCTCTAGTGAGCGTCGTCCTCTTGTACATTCCACATTTTGTGGTGATCCCTCGACGGAGTGAGCAGGCTTGATCTGGATAATTTTCTACATGGGTTACCTTTCGCCCTAAGTGCACATGTCATGGCAAGCCAGTCATCGAGCAATTATATGAACCTATGATGAGTGCAAAACTCATCTATGTTTTGAGTTCATTCCACATGCTATTTTGTGCATTTAATATCCATATTCATGTAAAACTCATAAAATTTCCTCTAAACTTGGTTTTGTAGGATTATTGATGAAAAACAAGCGATTTGGCAAGAAATAAGCAATATATTTCCAAAGGAGTCAATAGAGTCTCACAGCGCTACTGGGAAGATGAATTTTCTGTACCATCAGACATCAAATGGTTCAAATTCCCTCATGGCTGCATTCTACATTCAAAGATCTTTCCAACGAGTACTCCTGCGCCCCAATCCGAGTTAAAATGAAGAAGTTATGGCCACAGACAAGTTGGAGAAGAAAAACGAGGTTCTTTGTCGGAAAGTATGTCGCGACCAGGGAGAGGAAATATTCGCGGTATGTGCGACCGAAATTGTATCATGACGAAAACTTGGTCGCGACCAAAAATGCGCGAAACCTAAAGGCCGAAAATTGAGTTTTGACCTATTTGGTATTTCACCCTAGGACCATATATATACTCGTTTTTTAGGTAAAGAAAGTAGCGGGAAGATTGGAGAGCCTCTCTCTTGGGGTTTCTCTCTCTAGACTGCCCATTTTTCCTGTTTTTCTACAGATTTTGATTTATTTTAGATTTTAGAGTAGTTTTAGAGCAGATTTGTATTTCTATTGAAGAGATTTCGGTGTTGTACTTAGATATTCAATTTATTTACTGTTGAGGCGAAGATTTAATCTCAAATCTGGGATTTTCTCTTCTTTCTCTTGATTTCTTTCTTCATTTTCTTACTTTTTGTTTGATTAGTGATGATTGGAATCAGTAATGGAACGTCGCCTACAGGGTTGGGGTTTAATTGTTGAACATTCGATTTGGAGTTTTCGGTTATTTTATTAGGTTTGAATCTTGAATTTATATAATTAGTGCCCATTCATATAATGAATTATTCGGAATATTAGTAGCTTATACCCAAAAAGAAATTTGTATCTTTGCTCTGATTTCCGAGGAAGCCCTACGAGTGACACAGAGATGGAGATTCATGAGAGTAAAGAGCGGTAACTTAGGGGTATGTTAGACTAATATCTTAGAACTAATGAACTCGAAAAAATTACTTTGATAGATCACTAATTTACTCATGGTGTGAGGATTAATTAGATGATGTATCAATTTAGTTGTCAGAGGTTTCTCATAATCTAATGAAAGGATCTTGATCCCGTATTAGCAAAAAGATCTAATCAAGGAGATAGAAAATTTTATTAGATTTGAAGGGCCAGATACCAATTACATTGGGCTTGCATTATCACGTCTATAGACGAGAATTATAGTGATCTAAGAAATGGTTGTAAGTATTGAAAAGAAAAACAATCAAATCTTAAAAGAGAGCCAAATTTTACAAGTAGCTATTTAGACCCGTTTGTCTTGAAAAGAATATGGATATCTAACTAGTGAAATGTATGGTGTATGGAGAAATCCAGCTATATACATTGCTCTTGGACAAATCCTAGCATTCAACTTACAATTGTTGCGCTTTCAAGGAAATGCAAAGCATTTTGTAAGCCAAAATTATCCTCATCCCTAGTGACTCTCTTCATACCTTTTAGAATTAAGTAGTTGTTTATTTGGTAGATTTTAGGATTAGTTTTAAATACATTTTATTTCAATTAAATTGATTTTATTCCATCCTGTTGTTCCTTTAAATAGTGAAGAGCCTTATGTCGGGGTGATCAAATTCCAATTAGAGAGAACCTCAATCCTCGTGGAGTGCGATATCGGACTCCTAGAGTCCCTTTATTACTTGTATGACCCGTGCATACGGAAAGGGGTTGAGTGTTAGTAATACTTTTCATTTCAGTTTTTGAGTACACTTACTTTTGTTTCAAATCAGTTTTTGAGTATTTACCACATTCACTCCCTTGACCATATTTTCACATATACATCAAATTGGTCTCCTTACAAGTTTTTGGCGCCGTTGCCGGGGATTGGCGCGGTTCACTTTCTCTCATTGGAAGTTGACATTTTGAAGAACGGGTAATTTGCTAATTTAGGCAATTTTTATTTTTATTGTTATCTTTTTGGTTGTGATTTGTTTCTTAGTTAATTTTTTTTTATTAGTATTTTGTACATTATTTTCTTTTGTTTTTCTTCTTATTTGTTGGTACTTATGGAGGAACGTTCGATAGAAGATAGATTTGCTCCATAGAGCCAAGCTTGAACACTACTTCTTCGTCAATTGGACCAAAGAATTCACAATGACTCACTCATGGAACAAGAATTATTGCCTTATCAGGGTTCAAATCCACATTTGAAGAGGAAGAAGAGTTGTCTCTGTTAAGAAATGATTTTTTATCTATGGAAGGGAACAAGAAGATGATTAATCTTCGCGAGCGAAATTTCAGTTTAGATGCCTTCGAGTCAACGCTAATGCTAGATTGAAAAATGTAGAAGCTCAAATAGGACACTTGGTCCAAAGCATTCCAGGAAAAATTCTCTAGGACTCTCCTAGTAACACTGCCAAATCGATGAATGCATTGATACTCACTTTGAGTAGTGTGCGAGAAATTTCCTATCTGAAATATGTGGAAGAAGAATGAAATGAGCTAGAAATTGAACAAGGCACTCTAAACAACTTAGACGATGAAGAGTCATTGTGGATAAACTGAAATTTGAAGAGTAAGTCAAGTATTCTTAAACATTTTAGTGAAGATTGACACATTTACCTTCCCCATGGATTTTGTGACTTAGGGCATTGAAGGGGATCTACAAAATTCTCATATTCTAAGAAGACCACTTCTTTCACGAAGCCAAGCATAGGTTGACATCAACAAGGGAGCTCACCTTGTGGGTGAGGAGAAAGCAAAAGTTCAATCTTCACCAACCATTACCTTTGTGGAGTAAGAAAGAGCCATGTCAGAAAAGTGCAGCTTGCTTCAATCAAAGAACCTGGTTTGAACAATCCCCCTTAAGGATAAATGTGTTTACATCTACATCACATAGAGGGGACTGTTTTGAAGAAATTGTGGCTGAACCACCAGCCATAAGTAAAGGGGATTTTGAGTTTCTTTCCCCTCTTCAAATTCTGAATGAAAACATCCTTGTTTGAATGCTTATGAAGAGGAAGTGCTTTCAGAGATGAATGATTATTAAATGGAAGCACTAGTACTTTTCGATGAGTCTAGGCTGGACTCTAAAAAGCGGAGAGCGGCTTCTTGGGAGCCTAAGCTAAGTAATAAGGATTCTATCCATTCTCTTTTGTTTTTTCTATTTTTTTAGTTATTTTATTTGTTGCTGTTTTTTCTTCTTTGGGGTGAAAATTCGGCACTATTTTAACTGTTGTTAGTGTTTCGGAGACAAGATAGTTTGAGAGGCTCAACATGTTGTCATGACTGGTTGCAAGAGCGAAGGCAAGAAGTTGGAAAGTGGTTGATGTAATTATAGTGGCAAGTGTGAAAAAAAATGGAGTGGAATGTTCATAAAATTTCGGGTTTTGAGATAGAAAAGAACCAAATTGAACTTAAATATAAAGTTGGAAGGAGTTCATGATCATGCTTGAGAGAATTGAAGACAAAGAGATGAGTTTAAGCATGAATGAGAAAGCGATGGGGTTTCTATTGGAGGAATTTTGAGAGCATGAAGGACTTTTGAAGGATAGCAAGTGATATGGGCAGAGACAAGCAAGAACCTAAAGGAGTCAAAGTCTTCACACTGGACAGCATTGAACATTCCTGATTTTCTGTGGTGATTGAGGGTCCAAATGGTTCACCTCAGCCCATGAGCACATTCACCATTGGAAGGGCTTTCAACGGTCCTTATCAATTTCGAGCTAAAATAGAGGAGATATGAGTATAACAAGTTGGATTAAGCAGTCTTGAGCAGAATTGCTGGCGTGACCAGCACCATAGTCACGAAATAGGGCTTTTTAACCCTTTAAAGCCCATTTTCTTCTTCCTACTTTATACTCTATCTTGCCACTCTCTTTCCCTCCAACCCTTGTAACTTCTAACCACTTTCAAATTCTTCTCCCATCCACTCCGTCCTAAATCATTCCTCCCAATCCATCTTCATCATCTTCCAAGCTTCAAAACCCATCACAAACCCACAAACTTACGCTGTTGGACTGATTTTCCATCCATCATTCCAAGCATCAAGAGGAGTTACAATGGAAGAAAATTTTGTGCTTGTAGTTGTTTGTTTTGGAGTTCTTTGTGGATCATTGTGGATTATTGGAGTGATTTACAATAATATTGAAGGAGGTTTGAAGGAATCAAAACTCACTCATTTGAGGTGAAGGAAGTTGGTTTTACCAAATTATTTGAAAATGCCAGAAGCCACTTTCATGACTCCAAAGCAAAAAGAGTGTATCAGGGTAGTACACCAATGTCAATGTCTGAAAATCATCAAGGTTCCTATTCCGTGGCCAGACTACAAGGGAGTTCACTTTTCCCAACTCTCTTTATTACCCTTTTACTTTATTGCTTCCTTTTGCTCATTGCTAGACATTTAGGACAATGTTTATCCTAAAGTTTGGGGGTGTTTATTTTTGTTAGTTTATCTGTGCCACACCCCACATGTTGCAAATGACAACTTTGAGGATAAGTACTCGTTCGCTTTTCTGGATAATGACTTTGTTTGATGCTTCTAACACATCTTAGTTTGGTATATTTTTTTAATTGGGGTTATTGAGTTAATTGAGTTTTTCTTGGGTTATTTGTGGTGTCAATAAGGACCATAAATGAACCCTTAATATGGACAATATTAGAATAATAGGACTTAATGCTTAATGAGTTATCTCTTTAGCTGTCTTTGTTAGTCATTGGTTTCTTAAAATCCATGCACGTGGTCACTAAGTACCCTTGAAACGGTTTTGCTTGGGTTAGAGAAGGTTTATGAGAATCCATCTAATTTTGATCTCATAGGTTCTAGAACTTGTTCTATTATCGCTTGAGGCGAAATCTAGGCAACACAACAATTGAAATGATATAGGCTGTCTTGGAAAGATTGTGCCTTTTCAGGCTAACCTATTAATGTACATGCATATTCCTCTGAGTACCAAGATGTTGAGCCTTAAAGAGCCAAATTACTTGTTTATAAAAAAAACCAAGTTTGAAGCCAATAACCTTCCTGCCACATCACTATCCTCAATAAATAACCAAACTCACCCATAACATGAGGATTTGAACATAATTTGAGAAATGTGGTGAGAACTTGAAGTTTGGGAGTTATTTTTCCATAGGAAAAATAACTCCAAGAATGTGAAATGAGTAAGTTGAAAAAAATAAAGCAGAAAAATATCAGAAATTAAAGTAAAAATACAATAAGAAGTCAGGAGGGTGAGTCTGTATATTAGCCTTCCTTCCCACTAGAGCAAGTAAATCTGAGGGTGTCTCGACACTAGTACCCTAAGGCGATTAGTGCAGGGTTATTGATTTAAAGCTCATTGGGGTTGGTAAGCTTAAGGGGTTTGACATTCTTACCACTCTAATAACCTTGTCTTAAAAGAAAAGGCTTCTTGGTATTTGTTGAAAGAATGCAGAATTTGTGCAGAAAAAGTGATATGAGGTATGGAAGGATGCACCCTCTGTGATTTTGGGTATTTGAGGAGTGTCACTATCTTGATGGTAAAAACAGGATGGGGTAGGAACATCAAATGCAGAAAAATATGTATGTTTGGGTAAGTTTTAGCCTAAAATGACTACTCAACTACCCCTTACCCAAAGCCTTACATTACAAGCTTATAGGAGACCTCTTGATCTTGAGAGTTTGTGCCTACATTAGTGGAGAGTGATAAAACAACAAGCCTATGGACTAAATAAATTATCTTAGAATCAGGTGTACTTATCTAAATTCTCATGACTCATATAGCATGCAATTGTTTGGATAGGAAGACCACACACACACACACTAGTAGGAACCATGATCTAAATTTGTCTATTATGAGATTAATTCACTTATTAAAATGAATAATTTCATCTTGATCATATTACTCTATATCCTTGAAGAGGGTGATTCACGAGACACATATCACATACCCATACAAAACGATTTTCGGTTTTGGTTCAATAAAAGGGTGAAATAGACTCTTCTCTTTCATTTTTCATGGGGACAACTTCTTTCTTTTCTTGTAGAGATGACAAAACTTCAAGTTTGGGGTGTTTGATGATTGCAAAACTCATCTATATTTTGAGTTCATTCCACATGCTGGCTGTGCATTTAATATCATATTCAAGTAAAACTCATAAAATTTCCTCTAAACTTGGTTTGTAGGATTATTGATGAAAAATGATGTTTGGCAAGAAATGAGCAATATTTCCAAAAGAAGAGTCAATGAGTCTCACAGCGTCATACTGGGAAGATTAATTTTTCTGTACCTCTGGAACATCCAAATGGTTCAAATTCTCTTATGGCTGTTCTACATTCAAATATCTTAGCAGTACTCACACGCTAAATCAAGTTAAAATGAAGAAGTTATGGCTGACAGTTGGAGAAGAAAAAACGGGTTCTTCCTTCGGAAAGTATGTCGCGCGACCGGAGAGTATGCTCTAGCGACCGGAAAACTTGGTCGCGACCAAAATCTGTGAGAAACCTAAGGCCGAAAATTGAGTTTTGACCTAATTTCAAGCCCATTTACCCTAGGACCATATATATACCGGTGCTAGGTAAAGATAATGTGGAGGGTGGAGAGCCTCTCTCTTGGGTTTCTCTCTATTGCCCATTTTCTGTTTTCTCTGATTTTTGATTTATTTTAGATTTTAGAGTGGTTTAGAATGAGATTTGTATTTCTATTGAAGAGATTTCGGTGTTGTACTCAGATATTCAATTTATTTACTGTTGAGGCGAAGATTTAAGCTCAAATCTGGGTTTTCTCTTCTTTCTCTTGATTTCTTTCTTCATTTTCTTACTTTTTGTTTGATTAGTGATGATTGGAATCCAGTAATGGAACATTAAACACCCTCTAGGGTTGGGGTTTAATTGTTGAACATTCAGATTTGCAGTTTTTAGTTATTTTGTGGGTTTGAATACTGAATTTATATAATTGGTACTGTTCATATAATGAATTGTTTGGAATATTAGTAGCTTATACCCAAAAAAGAGCTATATCTTTGCTCTGATTTTCAGGAAGCCCTCTGAGTGACACAGAGATGGAGATTTCTGAGAGTAAAGAGCAGTAACTTAGGGGTATGTTAGACTAATATCTTAGAACTAATGAACTCTGAAAAATTACTTTGATAGATCACTAATTTACTCATGGTGTGAGGATTAATTAGATGATGTATCAATTTAGTTGATCAGAGGTTTCTCCTTAGTCTAATGAAAGGATCTTGATCCCGTGTTAGCAAAGATCTAATCAAGGAGATAGAAAATTTTATTAGATTTGAAGGACCGAGATACCAATTACATTGGAGAAAGCTTGCATTATCTGTCTATAGAGGCGAAATTCTTGATCCTAAGAAATAAGTTGTGAAGTATTGAAAAAGAAAACAATCAAATCTTAAAGAGAGCCAAATTTTACAAGTAGCTATTTAGACCCATTTGTCTTGAAAAGGAATATGGATCTCTAACTAGTGAAATGTATGGTGTATGGAGAAATCCAAGCTATACTACATTGCTCTTAGACAAATCTAGCATTCAACACAATTGTTGTGCTTTCAAGAAATGCAAAGCTGTTTTGTAAATAATTATCCCCCATCACACAAGTGACTCTCTTTGCACCTTTTAAAATTAAGTAGTTGTTTATTTGGTAGATTTTTAGGATTAGTTTTAAATCAGTTTTATTTCAATTAAATTAGTTTATTCCACATCCTATTTGATACGCCTAAATAGTGAAGAGCCCCTTATGTCGCGGGGTGATTAAATTCCAATTAGAGAGAACCTCCAATCACCGTGGAGCGCGATATCCGGACTCTAGATTCCACTTTATTACTTTGATGACCCGTGCACTTGCGGAAAGGGGTTGAGTGTTGGTAATACTTTTCATTTTAGTTTTTGAGTACACTTACTTTTGTTTCAAATCAGTTTTTGAGTATTTACCACATTCACTCCCTTGACCATATTTTCACATATACATCAAATTGGTCTCCCTTACAACCTACTCGAATGTCTACATGCCCAATCCCATGTCCCGAGTCCTAACCGACTCCCTCACATATGCCTAATCCAAATGCGAGTAAAATATCCAATTTTCAAAACAAAAGCTTTTGTTCTCGAAAACTCACTGCAGAATTTTGGTAAATACATTGGACTACCCTCAGAAACGAGTGGATTTTCTCAGAAAGCAGTCATAGTCTTCATCGAAGTGATACGTTGGACAACTCTCCAAGGCAATTCTCCGGAAAATCTTCCTTGAAATTCCTTTCCTGAACATTTCGTTTTTCTTTCAATTCGTATCATTCATCTCCTTCCTAATATTCACAAGGTTCCCCCAGCGCATATGGAATGCATGATGTCAATCAAACAAAATCATGTTAATATATAAAACATGTATATACTAACATAATTAATCCACATAATTCATGTTATGCAAATCCACAATCAATAACACCAAAATTAGCTCACATGGGCTACAATTAACAAACCTGGCGATTCATTTTGAACACTCACATTCACGGCCACACCAATAGAGTTTTTCTCCGCTATGTTGAAAGCTTTTGAGACCGAAAACACGGCTAATCTAGGCCTTAGAACATCCCCAACCATTTACCTGGCTCTTAGCCAAAGAATAACACAAGTAGGAAAAGATCTCTACCTTTTGGAGTTGTCAGAACTCCACCAAATCAATGTCCACGCGTAGCCCTCGCCGCGTAGATCGACCTTGCTTCTTGCTCCGTCAAGAACCGACGGGCCGAACGGCCGCAAATCTAGAGAGAATGAGCTCTTTCTCTCTCTAAAAATCACAAAATCCAGCCTACTGCATCTCCTGCCCGTTTTTGTCTCAAAATGAAGAAGATGAACACTATTTAACTTTTGTCTCATTCTCATTAACATTTTCATTAATTCCACTTGTGTCCTTTTGTCTTGATTTTGACACTTGGCTTAATCTAAGCCGTCCATTTCCATCATCTCTCTGATCTTGCAACATGTGTCACAAGAGTACATGTAGTAGGCGACTTTTGTTACATCACATGCCTCTCAAACCTGTTTTACGGCATCCGATATTCGTTGCCTCGAAAATTGTGAAATTCCGGCTGTTTCGGAATTCGACGAAATTAGACATGGTAGCTAGATTTCACGAGACGATTCCAACGGTGAAGTCCGTTTCATCATTCGAGGTCTAGAAAAATTCCGGATTTTGATCGAAATTACCGTTTTACCATTTTTCAAAAAATTAGATTTTCTCGGGGTTTCACAGGAACAAGCTACTGCCTTTTGTTTTCTAGAGCTCCAGGTAATTAAATTTCCTCCAAGGAATACACATATCCCACTGACAGATTTTCTATCATCTATGTTTGTTGCCAAATCTGAGTCTGAATACCCCTTTAGAGTGAATAAAGAAGCTGGTTTAAACAACAGGCCATGAGACAAGGTTCCTTTGACATACCTTAGAATACGTTTGCAAGCATTCCATTGAGCAACAGTAGGTGTTTGTAGGAATTGACAACGGTAACACAAAGGCTAGATCGGACGTGTTAAGTGAAATTGATGAAGAGCACCAATTGTGCTTTGCGAAGAGCTGAAGAAAGGGCTCAGCGTCGGATGAAGACAGTTGTTGCTTAAGCACATGGGGTAAGCGAATTTTGCAGCCATATTTGTTTTGTGCAGCAGGTTAGTAGCATACTTGGCTTGGCTCAAGTGCAACCCAAGGGGAGTCCGAAGGACCCTCGAACAAAGAAGTAATCTTGAACTAAGGGTTTTTAGAGCATCTTTTAGTGTGAAGAGCCTCCGATAACGTGTTGAACATCGAAACATCCTTAAAGTGAGTGAGAATGTCATTTCACATTATGCGAGCGGCAACGGTAGAGCCATGTTTGTGTAGGTAGAAGGGTTACCATCTGAAGCGAATTATGAAGAAGCCCAGGTCATGAGAGCTCCTACAAGTGTTTCAAACCATGCTCTAGGAGCACAGCCGAGACGTAAACCTTGTCTGACTTACACACATATGTAGGCTTTGCTTGGTCTACAAAACCATCCGGTTGTGACATAAACACCTCCTAATGCAAATCTCCATTTAAAAATACATTATTAATATCGATTTGTTGGATGTCCCAACTCCTTGAAACAAAAAGTGTAAAGATTATGCGAATAGTTGATGCTTTAACAACCAGACTGAAGGTTTCAAAGAAGTCCACACTAGGTGTTTGTTGAAATCCTTTGGCTACCAACCTAGCCTTATGCTTGTCTAGTGAGCCATCAGCCTTAAGTTTAGTTTGAAATACCCATTTGCATTGCACCACACGTTGAGCACTAGAGGGAGGAACAAGGCTCCAAGTTTGATTACGGAGGAGAGCCTGAAACTCATCGGTCATGGCTTGTTTCCATAGAGGATTGGCTAGGGCCAATGACACACTTGATGGTTCTTGATGAACAGTGGAAAACAAAAGTTTAGGCTTAAAAGTGCTAGCCTTAGACCGAGTTATCATAGGGTGATGAGATGTAAGAGAAGGACCCACTGGAGTGGGTATGTCTAATTTAGAGGGAGAGGGTGATAAAGAGGTAAAGGCCTTTGGGAATTAGAGGAATGTTGGACTGTTGTGTGGATGACAAAGGAGTATTGGAATGTGGACTTGAGGACATGGGAAAGCTTGAAGTACTAGATGGGAGTAAAGTTGGAGAACTCATGTTGGAAGGAACAGTTGAAGGAATAGTAGGGAAGGTAAAAGGTGGAGCTCCAGAATTTTGTACAAGTGAGGGTGCTGGTACAGTCTCATGAGAGGTATGAGAAGAGGGAAAGAAGGACTAATATGGGAAGGTGCTTTCATCAAACGTTACACTTTTGGCAATGTAAACTCGTCTATAAGGATGCATGCAGCGATAGCCTTATAGAAGGGCGTAACCCCGAAGAGACGGATGATCGAAATGCCGGCTTATGTTTGTTGTAAGGCCGAAGATATGGAAAGCAGGTGCAGCCAAACACCTTCAAAAAATTATAATCAGGTTGCCGTTCATGAAGCAACTCAAACGGAGATAGATGATTTAGAACTACAGTGGGGAAACAATTTAATAAAAAAGTAGTTGAGGCAAATGCCTCCCACCAGAATTTTAAGTCCATGGAGGCTTGGCTTGAAGAGTGCCCAATCTCTACAATCTTTGCGATGTTTTCTCGTATTGCTTGTTGTTGATGTGTATAGGACAAGGATGGCGAAGGTAATTCTAATTCTTTGTGGCAATGGTTGGAGTTTCCGATATTCACCACGATCTGTTGGAACCTTTAGTTTGCAAGCGAAATTGTCAGTTTCAATCATTTTATTGAAGTAGGTGAACACGATAAAGTGCCTCGAACTTGAGGGCGAAGAGGGAAGGATCCATGTATGTCTGCTATAATCATCGATAAAGGAAATGTAGAATCCTATAGCCTTAGTGAGGACGAGGCGGGTCCCAGTACATCCGAATTGATGATTTGAAATGAGTGTTGTTGCGTGAAGAGGTGTTGAAGGAAAGAAGCCTAGTGCATTTTGCCATATTGTAAGCACATCACAAAATGTGAAACCCAGAAAATCAGATTTTGGATAAAAGGGTAAAATAGTAATTTGGGTTGAAAAGCCGAGATTTTCTAGATCTCGGATGTGGCTTGGACTTCTTGTTGAATTTGTCTCGCGAAATTTAGCTCTACGTTGAATTCGTTGGATTCAGGGTGGTCGAGTTCAGCGTTTTAGGCGTGAGGTGTCGGATGACCCTGTGGCAAGATAAAGGGGGATCTTACGTAGCGCCGAGTGTGTGACACTTGTCATAAAGGAATGGCTCACGTTGAGTCGCTTGGGTGCGTGATTCCATGGCTCATATTAAGCCATGTAGAGTATGATGTCATAAAAAGAATTAAGAAATGAAAGGAAAAAGGGATGGAAATGGGATAGCCACACATTTGGCTTGAGGAAGGAGGGGAGGAAACTTCCTCCTTTTGACCGAATGATTGGTTGCTCCAAAAAGGGAGAGAAAATGACCAAAGGAGAAGAGAAAATGAGGAGAAAATGAAAGGAAAATGAGATGAGAAAAGAGAAAAAAGAATAGAAAAGCAAAAAGGAAAGAAAGGAAAGAAAAGAAGGAACAAAGAGAAAAAAATTCGTAGAGAGAAAAGGGAGGAAAAGGAGAAAGGAGGAAAGGGAAAGGAAGGATTTTTCGGCACGAGGCGTCGACGATCGACAGATTCAGAGGACTAAAGTTGGAGCACGCGATTAGGATCTACATGTGGACACTAAAAGTAGGAGTTTCAACAAACTCCAAGAGGTAGGATATTTTCTACTTGGTTTACTTTTAGCCTAAAGGCTTTATAATGGTAGGGGTTGCTTGTGGGAGGCCATGAGAGGCCATGGAAATTAGTTCCGAGCCTTGGGACTAATGGGTATGGATTTCATGACCGGTTTCACGGACTGTGGGAGTTAGGGTTTTAGAAACTGAAAGTTTCTAGGTGTTGTGGTTCGTTGTTGTGATCATAATGCTTGGAACCGGATTGGTTCATGTTTGTGAAGGGATGGTAAAGTGCCCTGTTGAATGGTCCTAATTTTGAGACCTAATTATATTATTTATTGCTTGCTTGAATGACATGCGGTGTGGAAGGTGATGTTGATGCATCTTTATTTGATGTATTAACATGGTTTGCATGGAGGTAGATTTATGTATAAATTATAATTGTCCATGGCTTGTAAACGTTTCATGTAGTGCTCATTCGTACATGTAACGCATGAGAAAATGCATTGGCATCATGCATTTCATATGCGTTCACATCAGCGTCGAAGTCGGGTGTGGGTCGCGAATTAAGGTTTATTCATGATTGTTGGTGAACGAGTCGTGAACTCGGGAAAAATGGGACAAAGTCCAAGGTAGAGATTCACGAGTGTGTAAAATGATTAAAATGATAAATTACATGTTTTGGGCGGAGCAAGTTGGGGTAGATCCCCCCCCCAGGGTGAAAGTCCCAAATGTTATTCACTGTTAGACATGAATCACGGCGATGTAAGTTCGTGAAAATGTTGAAAAGCCGTGCGGCGTCCTGCGGTGTAAACCCGGGAATCCGTGACCCACAAAAAGAAAAGAAAAAGGGAAATCAAGCTTTGATAAATAAAAAATTGGAGGGTTGTCCAATGGTTAGTCATGGTATAATTACGGATGACTTGTTTAGTCACATGGCGGAGTCAGTGTGAGGAGTCGGGGGGACTCAGGTTGTGAGCATGAGGGGTCGCATCTCATCCATGATAAAGACATTTCATATACTAGTAAATAATTGTATGGAATGTGATTTATTGTTTATATATGTCATTGCATATGCATTTTAGGTGGGGAGTAACTCTTGTAGGAAAACTTTCTACTAGGCTTTGCTCATACGTCGTCGGACCTTACGGTGCGGGGATTTATCCGTAGAGCGGCACTCAAAGAGGTAGTTTTTGAGGAAAAGCCCGAAAATGTGGCTTTGAATAAATATTTTTGTACATATGTATAAATCTTTTTTGTAAAGCAGGCATGGAAGCTATAAAAGAATATAGTTGATTATTCTCTGATAATTATGGATGTAATTTATCATGGCCATTTTACTCATGTGTGTGTCTCGTAACACGAGACGTGTAGATTTTCCGCTGGTTGACGGGTAGTCAACGGGACCCCCGGTTTTGGGGCGTCACACAAAAATTCATTTGAGTACCAGGAGAGACTTTTATATTCAATTGAGCTAGGATCTTATTTAGAACCACTTTATTGGGGTGACCTAATCAACTATGCCATAGGGATGATGATAGAGATTACAAGAGTTACCAGTCAAAATTTGAAAAGCTTTCACAATAACAATCTTTGTAAGTTGGACCGGGAACTAGGGTGAAACTGAGTATAGAGAAGATGCATCTAGAAGTGCCTTTATTGGAGAAAGTGTAGTCATCCTTGTTGAAGTGAACTTAGACAAATTGGAGTAGATAATGGAGACAAATGTAGTTGATATAAATTAGAGTCCCTTAAAAGCACTCCTTAGACGAAATTTTCCATGATTGTTTGATCCTTGATATAGTAGCAAGTGAATCAAAGCTCCACGACCAACATCATTCTCAATGGTAAACTTGGATATACTGATAATTTTTTGGTCATAGAAGGAACCATCAAAACATTTTTGAGATGTAGAGAGCGTGAAGTAGGTAAAATGATGTGTCCAATGTGTGTGATAGGGAGTTTAGAACCATCACCAGAATTAAAAACACGATTACTGCACAGTATTCGAGTTGGTGTTCATGGATTCAGTGGTGGAGGTGACATGATGTGTGGCCCCACTGTCGAGAAACCATGAAGCATCATTGACAGTCGTTGGAGAAGCGATATATGCTTGTGACTGAGAGACTGGTGTTGAGGATTCATCAGCAGAATACTCTCCCAAGGCCTTCGATTGGGGTGGTTTTGGTACCCTAACATCAATCGGTAAAAACATTTGAGAGCTATGTGTCCCATTCTTCCACATATTTGACAGAGAGGTTTGTTGAAAGAATTGTATCCTCTGCCGCTGAGGAAGAAGCGACCTCACCCAGCCCAAGTGAAAGACGACCTCTACCACCACGTCCACCTCGGAAAAATTGTCATTGAGCAAAGTGAACGGAGAGATTTGGATAGATCCAAGTTTGTTGTTCTTGGCCCGGGGCTCTCAAGTCTCACATCTCATGTGTTTAGGATATCTTGTACTTCTTGAAGAGTGATTGATTCATGTGATGTCGGATTTACAATTACGACGAATTCTTATCGAGTCCTCGGATGTAGGATGAGTTCATCATTTGTGATTTGATGACCAGCAGCCATGAGTGACATTGCTAAGGATTTCAGTTTGAGAATGTAATCCTCAACAGAATTGTTGCCCTTCTTCATGGTCTAGAGAGAGAGACGTAGCTGAAGAGCTCGAGCCTTGGACTTGGCAGAAAAAGTTTGCTCGAGAACATTCCACACCTCTGAAGCTGATTTACAGTGTAGAACATGGCCTAACATTTGCTCAGAGATAGAGGAGAGCAACCAACTCAACACAAACTGATCAGTCCTTCTCCAGAAAACGTAAGCCGAATTTATTTGAGGAGATTGATCAGCATCAGTAGAATCAGCGATGTACTCCTCTGGTTTGAGTTTTGTATTGAGAAGAAAAGACTCAAGATCATGAGCTCTCATTATCGGAAGTATCTGCGACTTCCAGAACAAGTAATTTGTACGATCCAATTTAATCGAGACAGAAGGTAGAACGGATGGCATCGCCATTGTAGTGGTAAATGTAGGTGAAGGAGAGATGATGCAGAAAGGGGAAGGAGGAACGGTAGCCATGGATAATATCAGACCTGCTCTGATACCATGTTGAAAATCAAGCGAACGAAGAGAAGCGGATCTTGAACATTCTAGAAAATATATTTCAGAAAAAGACAGGAACAAAACACTTTATACTAAAACCCGTTAGTTACAGGAGAGAGTGCTTTGAGGTTCACCATACGGACCATTAGGTTCACAGTTGGTGAGGAGAGCATGACCTGAGGTAAGCGTGCATTGTGTGACTTAAGACAAACATGAACTGCACGATATTCTGGTGGAGGTATCATCTGATGGAGTGTGTACAACAATAATATGAAAGCGACACCGGCGGTGTGTCGCGAGGGCGGTGTCACAGCTGACAATAGGCATTTGGGTTTATGAAGGAAATTGTTGAGGTTGCACTTTGTGTTCTATAATGCATATTATTATTGATCTTGTCTGTACATGTGAACTAGCTCTTGTGTCCATCTGTTTCTCTTTTTCGGGTTTATTTTCAACTGCAATTCTAGGAAGGATGTAGGAAAATATCAAGCTAGTGTCATTTTTTTATTTTCCTTGTCTTAATACATTTATTTGTTTTTTGTCGCTGCGAGGACACCCCAGGAGTGTTTTCATGCTGCACTCGTTTGTTGGCACCCGACCATGGTGGAATACCATTTGTTCCCAGGCCACTTCCACGTCGAGGTGATAAATGATGCATTCGTGATCGTGGCGGCATTATGTACGACACTTTTTACCAAACCAAGCGAAGATTTTATAAATCGCCCAGGTTTGCTGGTTTCTTCATCACTCACGCATTCCTCACAAAAATTTGTCACGATTACGAACATAGCTACATGTTTTCTCTAGGTAAATGCATTGTGTCTTCGGACATCGACAATGATGTCGAGCCTAATGGGCTGTACATGCGGGCCGTGAATTGGAAGATTCTTGGAATGAGATGCAAAGGAACTCTTAGACCTGGTTCTCATGGTTACTGGCGATGGATGGATCCGAGGAATTTGGCTCACGAAGACCAGGTTATGGTGATCCCGATGCTTGGGTTCACTCATTTGAACAACAACATGGGGCTAATGGATGGGCTTCAGAATTTGAGCAAGTAATGAAAGTGCTATTTCTAGTACTTATTGGAGTTTTCTAATTTACCTCATTAAGCTCATTACCTAAGTTGATTATCACACAGGTGATCTCAAATTGTTTGAAGTTATATTTGCCAATTCTTGATTTCTAAAACTCTTAGTTTCTCTTTTTATGGAGAGAGTGGCGGGGTTGTTTAGTAGCATAACTTTTTTTTTTGGGGCTTGGGGTGACTTAGGTGGATTCTTGTGTGCCAACCTTCAAAGAGAGGGTAATACTTTAATTAATAGATGCCAGCACAATGGGCCCGCAGGCTAGACTGTTGGGTCACCTTATGTTATGGTGTGAGTGGGCTAGAAGATTTTTGGTGGCAGTATAGACCATTCTTCGTGTTAATGGGGTGGTTGGTGGGTTATTAAAGCGTGAGCTTTTGGCTTGGTACTTTTTTTGTGGTGTGGGAGAAAGAACCATATATTTTCTCCTACTCCCCAAATTTAGGTTCTTGGAGGAATGAAATATATTGGTTTTGTCGGATAGGCTAGCCTATCTGAGTTTTGCTTGATAGTTTCGTATTTGTCTTTTTGGCATAAAGACTCTTTTCTTGTTGATGAGGTTGATTTTGTGCATGTTGAAACTCTACATTTCTTGATTGTACATGGTTGCACAACATTGGTGTCTTGTTGCAAGCAAAAAACAAAGGGGTTAACACAGTGCGCACCTTGTAAATTATATTCCTTCTGCGAGACTTGTATGACTTTCGGATATGTTAGGTCTATCCTTTATTTCATCATGTTTGGTTGTAGACAGCGATTGTAGCATTAGATCATGTGAGAAGTCTTTGGTATTCCCCAACTGGCGGCGATGGACGAGACACACATGCTTGCACGTACGTGCTTCAAACAATGAACCTAAATTCAGTTCATGTAGCTGTCTTCCATTCCTTATTTGGAGTCAAGTATCATAAGCTGTGACACCCCTATCCCGGGGGTCAGTTGACAACCCGTTAACCCTCGGAATACTCGTGGATGTCGAGTAACCCGACACCACAACATCGTGTCCCCTTTTCCGGGACCCATGATTTAACGAAAATCAAGCAGAGTCTCCTTTGTATGGGGAGCTCTACCCAAAATACAACATGTACAATTACATGGCAACATGGCCCAATATTATACAAAGACCACACCGGGTCCACACTACGAGAGTAAATGGCTGTATGTAGGGCTAGTTTATCCATACTCCGAACATATAAGCACATAGCTATAAAACCATAGTCCATGTAAGAGTTTAAATTATCTACTCTTATACAAATAAATACAACCATATGTTTACAAAATATATCAAAGTCATAATCCGGCTTTCTTCATATGCGGTCAGAATGAGATTATTGCCTGCTGACACATGCAGAGAAAGGGGTCCCAGACAAGGGTAATAAACTAGTAGTATTGTGTCTCTTCTGGTACTCCCCACCTAAGTGCTATACAATGACATCCAAACAAACAAACAAACATTCAAGTGAATCATGTATATCCCTACTTAAATGTCTACATGTCATGGATGAGGAATGTGACTCACCACATCCCGTATCCAGTCCTCATTGACTCCGCTCACACACGCGATTTGCCATGGATGAAACTTCATTTCCAAACAAAGGTATTTGTTTTAATCATGGGAAAACCCTCATAAATAATTGGACACACTCAGATAATCTATTTGTGGACAACCCTCCGATGTATATCAATTAGGCGAGACTCAGAGCTTGATTGATATTATATGGACAACCCTCAGATGTATCAATTGGCGGGAATATGATTGATATTATATGGACAACCACTCAATGTATATCAATTGGGCAAGCACAAACGATTGATATTATAGACCCAACCCCTCAGTGTATCATTCTCTTAAGAAACTACCTCTCATGCACTCCACTCTATTGTTCCTAGGGTGCCTGGTGCATATGAAATGCAATAGGCCATTTCCTTTTCCTTAACCCACGTACGAGCTCATTGGGCGTTTGACTACCATAGTCAGCATATATGTGTGATCCACAGTGTACTCCACGACACCCATCAAACACCTAACATAATGTCGATCTCAACTGTAGCACTCCACACCTATAGTATGTATTTTCGTGCATGTATAATGCATTATACATTTTCATTATATATGCTATATATATCTGAACTATATGTGCATTGATTCGTCTCTGATAGGGTGATCCAAAATAACAAAATTTGCATCCTGAATTCCTCCCTCTTGTCCTAGCAAAGCTCTTGCGGTATAGTGGTTCAAGAAAGGTCGAACACGGGGATGGGGTTTTGCCAAATGCAAATGATTCTGGTGGGGTTAAAAATGGTGATTCCAATTTGATTTTGAGCTTTTGGTAAAAGCAGGGGTTGGATGGTTCAGGCTAATAATAAAATAAGAAAAAAATGCAAAATAGAACCCCTTGAAGTGTCAGACCCTTGGTTTGGGGTTTAAAGCAACCAACATCATCCTGGGTCTTTTTCTAAGCGTTGAGGGAGGATGACATATAGTGTTGAACCTGATCTTCATTTGGCTTTAAAGCTAAACCACAAAAATTTCCCTTCTTGAAACATATATAGTGGGCACTCCCAAATGTCTCCCTACTTGATGAGAACATATCTCAAAACCTACCCTACGATTAACTATTAAGAGCAACTAGCGAGATAACGGTGGATCACAGTGATAAGCATCCACTGTAACCAAAAAGCTTGCTAAATACACGTTAGTAAGGGCATGCTTAAGAGATTTAAACCTAGATTGAGAAAAATAGAACATAAATACCCATAAATGCATGCGTTAAAGCAGAGAACCGTGTGTTACCTCAAACCCTAATATTAGCCCTCCTGCAAGGAGGAAGAGTGTAGCTTGACCATCATACGAGTTGTCATCCCTGAAAGGAGTGTTTGGTAGCCGAAGGGAAGAAAAGGAAAGAAAATGGGAGGAAAGAGGAGGAAGCGGCGGCGAGCGCCGCCCACCATGTGCCAAAGTGAAGTGATTCATTTACAAACCTTGAATCCGGCTTATACTCTGACTCGAGCGAGGAAATTACAAAAAAAACTGAAACTAAAAATTTGGCTACAAAGACAAAATGGGAAGAAATAAAAAATTGAAACAAAAATCTAAGGCGTCAAAAAATTGAGCAGTGGTACATTGGATGAAACGATTCTTTCGCGAGAAAAGCATTCTATGTCTCCATTTTCTTATTTTGTTTTATGCTATTCTTTTCCTCACAGTCTTTGATCTACAATCTTTTTGAGTTTATTTCGAATTCTTCGTGCTTGGATCGACTCAGCAATTTTGGCATAATTAGCTTCATAAAAGCGAAAATTTTTGCCACAAAATGCGATCAATAGAATAGTAGGGACCTTAATGTGTGCAAATCGGGTTAATTAGAATGATTAGTACCGCAAAAAAGCACTCAAAACCTATAATAATGGGTTCGAAAATAGCACTTTTTGAGTATAATCACACCCCCAAACCTACACATTGCTAGTCATAGCAATGAAAGAAAAGAAAAGAAGAGAGCATACAAAACAATAACAAAATGATGTTCACTAAAAATGCTATTTCAAAAGGTTGTGAATGAGAGTAATGCCTAACCACTAAGTAAGAATCATCAAGCTTTGCCCGATAACTATCTTGAGAATGAATGCCGTACAAATTGAATATCAAAAGAGTTTCCTTTCGATGACTCAACCGAGGAACTTCACAAAATCTAAGTGTTTGTTTGATGGAGTCCTCAACAATAAACTGCAAACTACACTCTCCCCGGTAAACTCTTGCCCGCGACCTAGCATGCTAACTGACTTAAATGAATCGGGACCCACTCTTATTCCCCAACTCTTTTTGTGTTGTAGGGTGCAATGCGAGGAATGACCTCACCAAAATCCATATAACGGGGATCCTGATGACTCCCAACCAATTAAGGCTTAGGAACCAAGTCATAAGGATCTTCGACCGCTAACTCTTCAGGTTTCACCCCGGACTTCGAATGATTTCAAAACTCCAGCACCTACACCTCGCTAAACCTCACCCATCCACCCATGTAGCGAGCACTAAGTCGGTGACTCCTAACCAGTTGGCTTAGGGAACCGGGCTTTAAAGACTTTCGCCATATACCCCTCGGGCCAGGTGCTTTCGGAGTTTCAAAGCGACGTCGCGACTTTTCTAGTATCCTTTCCTCTTTCTTTTTCTTTTTCTTTTTCTTTTTGCTTTTTCTTTTGTTTTTGGAAGACACATTGGCCTTCTATTCATGGGGGTCCTTAACCTAGCCACAAGTAGTCCAATGAAACTTGGGTAGGTTTTACAATGTTTAAGAGGTGGGCGGTTTTGACTATTGTTGAAACCTAATGTGCACGAGTGTGGTTGGCCAAAGGTGGAATAAAAGTGGTCAAAACGACAAGAGTTGTGATCATCCACTCAACCAGGCATGTGACAATCTAACATCAATAGAATTGGACAAAGTTTCAATTTTCAAACTACGAGGAGCTAGGCAAAACCACAAGAAAATGTGTGCAATTTTTGAACAAAATAAGTTGTATAGTATAACGACTTCCGCAAAAAAAAAAAGAAAACCGGCAAGCCGAACATCACAAGGGCTTGCTCAAAATAATAACAAAGAAACATGAATAAATACCACTTCCTTATTCTTTCCCCCAATCAAATGTCACATTGTCACTTGATGGGGCTTGGATTATAAAGTTAGAAGAAGTACCCCTCATGATTATATGTGCTATTTTTTGGATAGGAGACCGCAGAAGCTTTCCATCGACACCTTATTCACTCCGTTTGGGCTTCAAATAAACAAGTTAGGAGAAGAAAAGAGAGAGAGGGAAAAAAAGAAGTGACCGATGGAGCATTTTGAAAATTACACCTTCGCCAATAATTTCAAAAGTGTTCTTTCATTATATTTGGATTCTACATTCTCTAATTTTTTCCAACGGTACAAAAAACGCCTAGCAGTTGGACCAAAGTTATGACTAAGAAAACAAAATGGGTGCGAAATTGAGTAGCGAAAATTCGCAAGGATTCTGAAAATATATATATATATATATATATATATATATATATATATATATATATATATATATATATATATATATATATTTTAACAATAATGTAATAATATATCATATAAGACAAAATAGTACACAGTACACTAAAAACAAACTACCTTTCTACAGTCTGCGGAGTTGCGAAATTTAAGGTTGCAAAATTTTTCGACTTCTAGACACAAAAATAAACTGAAAAAAAATAAGAAAAAATTGCAGAAAATGAGAATTAAATAAAACAAGATTAACCTAAAGTAGAAAATCTAAAAAAAAATTAAAGAAATCAAAATAAAATAAAATAAACTAAAATAAAATAAGAAAAATGAAAACAAAAAGTGGGGGAGACTGTGCTCCCCCCAAACCAATTCCTTAAGCCTTTGGAGGCTGCTGGAACTGTTGGAGCTTAGAAATGCTGAGGTTCGGGTGCTCCAAATCCGAACTAGCACCCGAACCATCCATTGTGCCATGCGATGTGAGCAGCTGCCATTGTTTTTGATGTAGTGGCGAAGGTTTGAACAATGACCACTAACTTTTTGAGGTTTTGCACAAGCAGTGATGGACTGGCATGAGCTTTGGGAGCAGGAGTTTTGGGTGTGGATTGTCTTTGCAGTGAAAGCGGGGTATACACTTGGTCGATAAAAGGAATTAGCTGGCTGCGATGGGTTGTTAGTGGCTTTGGCGTGGGCTTAGGGCTCTTCCATTTCTTCCTTTCCATTACCCTCCTCGATCGGCATTAGGAGGTTTCTTCTTTCTTGTTTACATTGCTCCTCCTTGTGGTGTCAATCGGACCTCTTTTAAGTTCAGCTTCCTCTTGGTGAACTTTATCTTTTTGATTGGTGAGCCTTGAAATGGAAGTCTTGCTGAGTTGTAGAATTTGTAACTCGTTTCACTTTGAAGTTCATCAATTCTCTTATTACATTTGTTTCCATAGTATGAATTTTCTTACCTTGTTAGGCATTGATTGTCTTACTGCGCTTCCACAAAGTTACCCACTAGCCCAGGTGAGGTTCGATATGGCTTCTTCCATTGGGTTCAAAATTCTTTGATTGCAATCTCAAACCAGCTGGGGCTGACCCCTGCGACAAGACGGGGCATACAGGCTACACAAAAATATAATCTGACAATTTGTTTTTTTTTTTTTTTTACAGTGAAATGAAAAAAAAAATGACAGTAATATAAAAGAAATTCACCAATACTTGTGATGAGGATCACAAGTGTTCCTGACTTTGTCAAATGCACTTAGAGCACCATCAGGCCCCATTTGATTCGTGCCCTTGAGTAGGGTGATCCGAAATCAACAAAATTTGTATCCTAAATTCCTTCTATTGTCGTAGCAAAGCTACTGCAGTATTGCGCTTCTAAGGTCGAACACAAGGATGGGTTTTCTTCGTACAAATGATTTACAATGAGGTTCAAAAATGGTGAATTTCAATTTGGATTTTCAGGATTTTTTGGAAAAACAGGGGAGTTGGATGATTGCAGGCTGATAATAAAATAAGAAAAAAAAATGTAAAATAGAACCCCTTGAAGTGTCGGGCCACTGGTTTAGGGTTTTAAGGCAACCAACATGTCCTCGAGTCTTTTTCCTAGCGTTAGGGAGGATGACATATAGTCATTTCCTTAACCTGATCTTCATGTGGCTTTAAAACCTAAACCCTAAAATTTCCCTTCTTGAAACATAGCATTTAACTAGGCATAAATGTCCCTAACGGTGAGAACATATCTCAAAAACCTACCCTACAGTAACTAATAGGAAACAACTAGCAGATATGATGGATCTAGTGATAAGCATCCACTTGTAACCAAAGCTTATAAATACACGTTAGTGAGGGGCGTGTAAGAATTTAAACCTAGATTGAGAGAAATAGAACATAAATACCCATAAATGAATGCGTTAAACGAGAGAGACTATGAGTTACCTCAGGCCCTAATATGACCTCCTCTTCAAAGGAGGAAGAGTCTAACCAATCATCCTCTGAGTTGTCATCCTCGAGAGGAGTGTTTAGTAGCTAGAAGGGAAAATGAAAGAAAATGGGAGAAAGGAGGAGCGAGGCGAAATTGCACCGCCCATAGTAATATTACTTGAGTGAAGTGATTCATTGTTATAAACCTTGACTCCATCTTATATACGGCTCAGAGTAAGGGAAATTACAAAAAAAAACTGAAATTAAAAGCTATTACAAGGACAAAATGGGAAGAAACAAAAATTGAAACAAAAATCTGGGGCGTCAAAAAGCAGGTGAACAGTGGCTGGTGGATGAATAGTGCTCGCAGGAAAAGCATTCCTGTAATGCTCCATTTTCTTTTGTTTACTGTTATTCTTTCCTCTGGTCTTTGATCTGCAATGCTGAGTTTGACTCGAGTAACCGTGCTTGGATCAACTCAACAATTTTGGCATAATTAGCTCATAAAAGCGCAAAATTTGCCCACAATACAATGTTAGAATAGTAGGGACCTTAATGTGCAAATCGGGTTAATTAGAATGATTAGTACACAAAAAGCACTCAAAACCTATAATAAATCGGGTTCAAAATAGCACTTTTTGAGTACTAATCCTGCATACATACTCATGCATATTTATACATGCATCATTTGGACATTCATATTGAGTTCATACAAATTCCAAATCAAACATACTATTTCAAGCATACATGGACATCACAAGAGTCACACTATCGCGGGTAGCACCGCGTCGATCCACTAGGCCTAGTGATGACACAATTTATCTGACTATCAGCGAGCCATGTAATGGCCTCAATCATGTACAACTATGTATCATTTATTTGTCACACAATGACACATGAACCACTCAATCATATTATTCACTTTCCAACAATAACACACAAAATTGCCCAAATCTCGGACCCATATAAAATAGGGCACCTCTTGGTCCCTTCACGGTTCATCACTGAATATTGTGATACCAAAACACACCACAAAACCAGAAGACATTAGTCCAGGGGTCAAAATAAACCTCCAACATAGTCCGGGGCGCGAAAATAGTCTCGAAATTAAGCATTTGTGTGTCAGTACAAAAAATTCACATGCTCGGTCAGCATTGAGAGGCGGGGGTTCTACGACCTTTCACGGCCTCTAAGTAATTCACGGCCATTAAATGGCCTTTAGGTTAAAATAGCACAAATAGGAAAATTCCTACCTCGTGGGTTTGGCGACTCAAGATTTTGGTGTCACGCGTAGTTCTCGTCGCGTAGATCCTTGCCTTTAGCCACAGATGAAACCTCTGAGTCCAATTTCCATAGATCAGAAAGAAGTGAATGAGAATAAAAAATCAAAATCTCTCTCGAGGCTCTCTCTCCCCCGACTAGCTCTCTCCCGCTTTCTTTTGTTTTTTTCCTTTTATCCTTTATTTTATTTTATTTGTGTATTATTATTATTATTAATGTATTATTATTTTGGATCACAAATTCATATTGCTTTATTCGGGTCCTTTACCCCGAAACAATTTGCTGTATCAGTTCACTTTATTTTAAATGAACTTAGCCCAAACCATTTCCTGACTTCTAGATTTTTCGTAAAAATCTCGTTCGCAGTCAGCTGTGACTTATCACGGCTCGAGAAAATCGTAAAATATTAGGCTATCTCGGAGTTGTGAAACTTTTAAGGTCACTAGGTTCGCGAGGCAAGATTTAACGGTAGTGGTTTCGTCATTAGGATCTGAGAATTTTCGGTTTAAATTATGATTACACGATTTTCAAAACAATTGAATTTTCTCGGGTTTTACAATAACTCACGTGGAACAAAAGATGTGTCACCTCTCAATTGTTTTGCTCAGAAGGGCTTGTCATCCTGGAAATATCCCGTAAATAGGCAGCCCTCCAAGTCTCTTAAAATCCAGTGAGATAGATTCTTCACCAGCCAGAGTTGCAGAAATTATTAGTCGTCAAATCCCAGTGACCACTAAAGGGTGAAGGACATTTGGATTGCAACTTATATATAATGATGCGTAGAGAGCATCCATACAATTCTATGTTAATCAATAGCTTCTTATTGCTATCTAAGACATCTGCTAACCACTCTCAGTAGCCATCTGTAAGAAGACAATCGCCTAGGATGAAGGATGAAATTCTGTAAAACATGCTAAAAATACGACTTCCAAAATGAACTTTTAGCTCTGGTTGGTCAATCGTTAGAGTGATTAGAAGAGCAAAGTATTAGAACCTTTCTAATAGGAAGGGAGGCAGGGAATGGGTCGTAGATGAGGAAGATCTATGAAGGTAGGCCATTTTGTTGCAAAAGGGACGATGAGAGGTGGGAGGACTTAAAATGGTAGCACCTTCTTCAAACTTGTTCTGCATGAGGTCCGAGATAGGTAAGGTTGTGTTTATTAGTCAACATAGAGTTCTCTTTCAAGTAAACCATTTACAAAAAAAAAAGGGGGTGTTTGAATCACTAAGTGCAAAGATACAAAAGCATGAAATTGTTTTGTCTAGATTATTGATGCTCTGACCTTGATAAAAAAATAGTCAGATAGTGTTGCTTCTAACTGTTGGAAGGAAGAAAAGATGAAGCCGCCTCTAACAGTTGGAAAGGTTGAAAAACTGCTTGTAATGGTTGAAAGGTAGAAAGATGACGCCCTCCTAACAGGGTTGGAAGGCAGGTAGGATGACACTACTGACAGTTGCAAGGTGGGGCGGAGCAAAACATTGTCTTTAGCAGTTGGAATGCAAGCAAGTTGGATGGTGCTTGTAGTGAATGAAGAATAAGCTATAATGACACCTCCAATTGCTCGAATCACAAAACAAGTCGTATGTCTTAATTGAATTCAAATGAAGCTTCATAAATGAAAC
Organism: Tetrastigma voinierianum; assembly: GCA_016808115.1. Lineage (NCBI taxonomy): Eukaryota > Viridiplantae > Streptophyta > Magnoliopsida > Vitales > Vitaceae > Tetrastigma > Tetrastigma voinierianum. Next base: position 102,065 of record JAEQBH010000390.1, read on the forward strand.
CATGGGAGAGTTGCTTAAACAAGATGATAGCTGAAAAAAAGATTAACGGACAATTTGATATTACTTACAATCACACAAAAAAGGGACAAGTTTAAAACATGTGGGAGAGCTGCAAAAAAACAAAAATAAAAAAAACTTACGGTTTATCTAGGAATAATATAAAGCTTGGGCAATTCAAGCAAATATATTGTTTCAGTGTGAACATAGACGTACCAATTATATTGCAAGGCAATTGGCCCACAAATTTTGAGGTATTTCACCTTGATGCACATCAATTATACGATTCTTACCAACAAGGTTGGCCTAATCAAGCTTGCACCGTTGAAGTTTTATATAAGAAGTTGTAGTTAATGACCGAGTGCAAAGCCTTCAAGAATATATATATATATAGACACACACGATATATGGACTTTGTTTCCCTTATGCTTATTAAAAACGCTAAAAAAAGGGAAGAGTCTTACATTATCGAGACGCTATCTAATTTAACCAATTACAAAACCTCAAATAATTAAGGGGCACTAAATGGTATCCTTCCTCTTTTATTCGGTATTGGAATGAAGAATATAATCACATAGTGGGGAAGAAAGGGAATTTAATACCCCTATTTAGGACTTTTTCTTAATCTGAATGTTGTCAAAAGAGGCTGCAATCAATGGGAAAGCACTAGAGTTCCATTACTTTTAGTACTTCTCACCATGGGCTAATAAACGTATGATGGGTCTAATTAAATTGTTGGCCTCAAATACATGCAAGAGAATCCTATAAGTTAAAACATGTCATGGGATGAAAATTTTGAAGACAAGTAGCCTGCCAATATCAGAATTATGATTACGCTACAGTGCTAGTTTATTATGCATGTGAGAACATGACATGCAAATGAATCTTTTAACACAAGGGTTAGCTGAACTTCTGTGTGGATCATAATCCTTGGCTTAGCTGCAACTGATAACTTCACTTTTATCTTCTTCAACAACCAAATTCAAATATGGGCATAAGGATACTGTAAAATTTCCATATTAAAAGAAGAAAAAATTTGTCTATTTGACAACTTGTGAAATTTCAAACTTAGCAACAAAATATTCATGTCATCAAATGTGACTAAGTCTGGGGAATGTTACTAGAATAAAAATTTTATTACTAATTATAAGTAGCCATATTATTAATCCTGCCTAATTTATTAATGATCAATAAATAAAATTAGTGTTATTCGAATCAAGAAAATCAAAAGTTGTGTAATAAAGATACACTGCACAATTATGTCTTGTTTGTGATTGTCTGTTATAATATTATTCATGATATGACAGTCAGTAAAATTATACTTCTTATCACTTGAGACTAAATGTCTGAATAGACAATGTTACATACGCGAAACTCTATAAATAGGAGTTTCTAGGCACACAAAAAATGGATACAAGCATTCTTTACACTCCAAAGCAAGCATCCAAGCTAGAAGCTCCGTCAAAGTCTTAAAGATCTTCCATATCATTCTTCAGAACAAGCATCAGCCCTTGAGACATTTAACCTAAATCCTTCCATACATTATCAAGTGATTCGAGATCAAGCCTCTACAGCCCCGGAAGCACAAACTCCATTCATTGAATCAAGCCTCTAAAGCTCTCGAAACATAAATTTCATTACGTTTAAGATCAAACCTTTAAATTCCTTGAAACACAAGTCCCATTCATCCGCGATCAGAATTTGCTGAGTTGTTTGGATCAAATCGCTGAAAAGAATTTCTTAAATATTTGTACTCACTTTATTTATAAAAATTATTATTTGTTCCATTTTCTTGTTCTTTTATTTTGAGACAAAAATTTGCCAATAGTAGTCTTTCCTTTTTATTTTCAGTTTGTCCACGAATATTTGTCGTGCTTAGCAATAATTAATTTTTGTTGGATGGACATTAGTTCATTAGAAAAATAGTTGATTGGCCATCTATTTTGCAGCTTTCGCATTTCAAACTATTGTATGCGCGTGAGCCCGTGTTCACTGGCTCCCTTGCTTTGTGAAAGGGCCTGAAGATGATTTTATTATTATATGTAAACAATATGGCAAAGGGATGACGTTACTATATTAATGATTTAATGATTGATAAATGATTTTAGGCATAATCAATTACAAAATTATAATTGAATTCGGTGGTGCTAGAGAAGTGAAAGGCGGGGAATTTGGACAGGTCAAATGGGGTTGACAAAATTGCAATTAATCCTGACTTGGGAGCGAGTGGCAGTGGAAGTAGTAGTATTGACAATGTTGCCAAGATTAGTCATGGAGACAGAGAATTGGCTGAATATACGGGGCTGGGACTAGCAAGCGACACATAGGGCCGTTACGGGATGTGTGGCTCTCGTCAGTTCTTAACAATCCCATATTGTGTTTAAGGTTGGTATAATCTTGGGAGTCCAAAACCCTCAGATCTTCAAGTCGAGTTCACGTACTTATTTTATCGGGAATCTTGGTGCCCTTGCATGCTCTCGTCAAGTTGCTCCGTATGTTGCATCCGGGTGGGTTGGGTCCACTCTCGCCAAGCCTTGATGGGATGGGTATGTGCTCCTCGATGGCGGAAGGGAGGGGATGCGAAGACAAACGCAATCGTGGAAGTCTGTGAATGATCTTTAAGGGGCATGTGTTCATGTAGTGGTTGGATAGGAAATCAATCACTACAAGAAATTAGGGTCTATGACGCGGTCATTGACTGACTAAAGTAAATAATGCAGCTATAGCATATAGCTGCAAACAAAGTGGACCGCGGCAAGGCGTGGCCATAGGTACCGTGGACAAATGTTTTAGCCGCGGGAAAATCTAATTGGGTGTCTATAGGTTATAGACGGGGTTTTGTTCTGGCCGCGACCATAGGTGTTCTATAGCCGGGGTTTTGTTCTGACCGCGGCCATAAGGATGTTCTAAGGTGTTATAGTCGGGGTTTTGTTCTGGCCGCGGCTATAGGAGGTGTTATGCTTGACGGCTTAGTTCGGCCAGCGGCCGTAGGGACGAGAGATATTTTTAAAACATTTAGATCCATTAGGCCTACTGAAAAAGGAAAACATTGGGAAATTCTAAAGGATAATGCATTAGAAAATACATTTGACAAATCATGGGCAAACTATATTCTGTAGGCAAATCAAAGTTTCCAACAACGAAATAATCTCATCGAATTTACGCAAATTAAACTAATGTGAAATTAATGCAGAAAAAGTGTATCGATCTTTATAAATTAACTAATGCTCGCCCGAATCAAACAAAGCAAATCATAAGTATCTTTGAACCCAAATCGGAGACCCAAAGGTATGAAATAAAATAGACCATGGAATGGAAT